>VMDR010002733.1:0-84538 GCA_007922815.1 Macrotus californicus
TTTGAATTTTTGTTTCTTCATTGTGTTGTGCTTGAATGTTTCTTTCTTTCTTCTGGTCCACACCATTGATTTGAGTCCTGTTTTTCTTCCCATCACTGTTGGTTCCCTGTACATTTTCCTTCATTTCCCTTATTGTGTCCTTCATTTGTTCATCTAATTTGCGACCAAATTCAACCAAGTCTGTGAGCATCCTGATCACCAGTGTTTTGAACTGTGCATCTGATAGGTTGGCTATCTCTTCGTCACTAGTTGTATTTTTTCTGGAGCTTTGATCTGTTCTTTCATTTGGGCCATTTTTGTTGTCTTGGCACGCCTGTTACATAGTAAGGGGCGGAGCCTTAGGTGTTCAGCAGGACGGGGCAGCCACGTCAATGCGTAGTGACGCTGTTTGTGGGAGAGGGGACCGAGAGGGAACAATGGCACTTGCTCCACTCTCTGCCAGTTTTCAGTCACTTTCCGTGCTACCCACAGTCAAATTGGGCCCTTCTGGTGCTGGTTCTGGTGCTGATTCCCGGTGGGAGGGCTGTGTTCGCTCTAGAACCCTGTGGGTCTCTCCAACGAGCTCTCCCATGAGGCCGGGAGTTTCTCCCGCTGCCACCGCCTCAACCCCCACAGGAGTTTTCAATCAGAGGCTTTGAGGCTTTATTTCTCCACGCTGGAACTCTGGGTTGCGGGGTCTGCCTTGCTCCCTAGTTGTTCCTTCCGGTTTATCCTCACGAGGGAGTGGGACTCCCAGTCCTCAGCCGCCACCTCTCCCGGCCAGCCGCGCCTTTCCCGGATCCTCCAGCCGCCGCCCCGCCGCGTGAGTCCTCTCTGCCCCTCCTACCGGTCTGGATGTATGTTTCTTAGTTTCTTGGTTGTCGGACTTCCATACGGTTCGATTTTCTGTCAGTTCTGGTTGTTTTTTGTTTTAAAATTTGTTGTTGACCTTCTTTTGGTTGTGCAAGGAGGCACAGTGTGTCTACCTACGCCTCCATCTTGGCCGGAAGTTCTAATAATCTAGACTTTCTTTTTAACCTCTAGCACAGCGGTCCCCAACCTTTTTGGTACCAGGGACTGGTTTCATGGAAGACAATTTTTCCGTGGACAGGGAGGGGTGGGGGGATAGTTTCAGGATGATTCAAGTTCATTACATTCCAGCTCACCTCCTGCTGTGCGGCTGGGTTTCTAACAGGCTCAGACTGCTACTGGGTCATGGTCCAGAGGTTGGGGACCCCTGTTCTAGCACTTCCTAGTCTCCTCTTGCCCTAACTTTGTCTGATTCTCTTGCCGCTAATGTACTAGTGATTAGAATTATGTGACTGTGAAGAGTGGAATATAAATTCTTTGGTAATATTCACGTGGTATCTCACTGGGAATTTGCCACATCTCATTCACCTGCACATTGTCTCAGCAAATGAACAGTGACTGGGCCCCTGTAATATGCAAGGCAGCACTCCCTATAAATTACAGAGAAAAATAAAGCCCTGTAAATCACACAGACAAATAAAACAGTCTCTCTGCCCCTGAGAAGCTCCAAGTCTAATACAGAAGACAAAAACAGGTAAATAAGAAACCTGCAGTCAGCATGCTGTCATGAAGGGGTTCGTGACTCTGGGGGTCAGAGAAGGTGACGGAGGGAAGGGCATTCTGAGCAGAGGATGCCACACATAACTGGGCAGTTTGGGAGAGTCGCCTCTGAAACTTTAATATGCACACAGATTACCCCAAGTTCTTCTTGAAGGGCAGGATTTTGATTCTGTAGGTCAAGAGGAAGCTCTGAAATTCTGTATTGATAGCCAGCTGCAAAGTGGTATCAAAGCACCCTGTGGCCCCCACTTTCCGCAGCTGCAGGGAGCTGCAGGGGAGGTGAAGGTGAGGACTTTAGCAGGGGCCAGGTAAAGTGTTTGGAAGGTGATCTTATAGAATTTGGATTTTCTCCTGAAAGTAACAGGAGTAACAGATATACTTGAGTAACTTGAAATTGATGTTGGCTTTCTAAGTTTGCTGGGAGCTGAAAAGTCATTTTTACCAGAGAGCCCTCTCGTCCTTCTCTTAGAGCCTGTGAGGTCCCGCCAGTTCACCCGTCACACTGACTCGGCTGTGAGCACCGAAAGAGCAGTGTGCCTTCTTCAGCCTTGAAGCTTCAACTGAGTGCACCCAGCACTTACCTGGCCCACAGGAGTTTTCCCATAAACTTCTGTCAGATGATGTGTTTGCCGTCCATGAGTGGTTTTCAAACGTTAGCATCTATCAGAATTACCTGGGGGACTTACGCCAGCGCTGGGTTCCACCCCCAGAATTTGAGATTCAGTAAGTCCAGGGTGGAGTCTGAGAGTTTGTATTTCTAACATGCTCACAGGTGATTTACACTTCACACCCACCGGGATGGCTATCATAAAAAAGGCAAACGATAACAAATGTTGGAGAAACTGGAACCTTCCGACATTGCTGGTGTGAGTATGGAATAGTGCAACCCCTTTGGAAACCAGTTTGGTGGTTCCTCAGAAAGTGAAATGTAGAGTTAGGATGTGACCCAGCAATTCCACCCCTAAGTATATACCCAATAGAATGGGAAACACATGTTCTCACACACACTTTTCCAGGAAGGTTCACAGCAGCATTATTTACAATAACCAAACTGTGGAAAGTACCCAAAGGCCCATCAATTAATACATAGCTAAATAAAATGCGGCGTATCTATACAATGGAATAGCACTCAGCTGTCAACAGGAATGAAGTACATGCTACAGCCTGAGTGCGACTTGAAAGCATTCTGCTACCTGAAAGGGGTCTGGTACAAAAGACCGTACATTACACGGTTGCACTGATATAAAATGTGCCAAACTGGCAAGTGCATAGAGACAGAAAGCAGGTTAGTGCAGTTGCCAGGGCTAGAGAAAGAAAAAAGTGGGAAGTGACTGATCATGGTAGGGGATTTATTTTTGGAGAATGTTCTGGAATTAGTGGTGACGGTTGCACAAACTTGTGAATGTACCAAAAGCCACCGACCTGTATGCTTTAAAGGGCGAATTGCATAGTGTGGGAACTACCTCTCGGTGTAAAACAGATTTATGACCTTGCAACCCCACTTGGTGAGAGTAACATTTTCATCCCCGAGTTGCACTATCCAGGAAGGTGGCCACTCGTCACATGTGGCCTTGGAGCTCCTGCCACGGGGCCAATTCAAAGTGACTTGTGCTCTAAGTGTCAAATACACAGCGGAACTCAAAGACTTAGTTTAAAAAAAAAAAGGAATGTACATTATCTAAATATATATTTATATATATATATATTAAAATTATATTTAATGAAATTATATAATGGAATTGTATTTCATTTTAAAGTTGAAATGATACTATTTTGGATATATTTAAACAAAATATGATGTTAAAAGTAACTTACCTGTTGATTTTTCCTTCTTACGTTGGAACTACTAGAAAAACTCAAAATCCCATATGTGCCTCCCATGGCGGCTCACAGTGCCTGTGCCTTGGCCAGCTCTGCTGTGGAGGTCCTCCCTAGTCGCTTCTGTCTCTGTGGAGACACATGGAAGTGTCTGCATGTGGGTGCTAGTGAATCTGAGGTTGGCTCTTTGCCTTGGCATAAAGGGCTTTGTACCCAGTGCTTCATTAGCTCTGTTACATTAGCATGATTCAGCACATGTAAACAGGGAGATTCAATGGATGTTTCCAGTTTTTGTTCTCTGAGTAGAAAGCCACCTGCAAAAACAGAGAGTTGTTATCTCAAAGAGCAAGGTTCTGGGCCATTATTATTTTAGAAAGTCCTTTTTGTGTCTCTTCCTAATGAGCTACACAGCAAGTCATCTGAAAAAGAAATTTTCAAGGCACAGTTTCTTTCCTTGTCCAAGTAATTTTTTTCCCAAGGCTCATGTCCTGTGTGAAAATGTTTTTAGCCTTGACATGTGTTTCTAGATATCAGTGAAAATTGATCATAAGAATGCTCCTGGAAGGGAACACTGTTTTTAAATGTGCTGAAGACAAGGATTTATTTAGTAGACAAAGTAGTTAGGGGCAAATTATTTTAAAGGTGTAGAAATTTCTGTCAGTGAAGAAGTTAAGCAGCTTGACTGCTTTTTTTAAAAAAAATTATATCTTATTATAAAAAACAATATATGTTGTTTTAAAATTTTTCAAAATCTTTAAACAGCAAGAAGAAGTAAATAACCAACACTCCTAATCACACTGCCAGGGATAATCATTGTTTATATACAGATGTCTGTCTTTCCAGGGGAAAAAACAAAGGTCTTGAGAAGTCAAAATCATTCTATATAGAGAAAATGAGCCCAAATTCTATTGTTGACGATTAGTCAACAAGTAGTAAAACATTGATTTTTTTCATCCAATCAAAAGTAGCCATTCTACATTTTGAGAGGATAAATTTAATTTTTATAGGTTTGGTTGTATAACACTCGTGTGTTACAATTTAGTGGTTGGACTAACTGTAATCTTTCAGCCTTTATTTCAATAAAACAGAAAAGATATTTACATTACACACACAGAAGATGTGGGTGGGCATGTCTCTATACATTTTTCTTTTCTCTTCGCCAGCCAGGTTGTATAAAAATGTTTACCGCTTCCCTATAGGCTCCAGGCCGCGATGCGGCGTCCACGTCATGAGGCGGAGGGCAGATTATTCAATAGAGTTTTTACGGACCCACATTTAAGTGTTTCCCCAGCTGTGTTTACAGCTTTGGGTTTCTAAGCCTCTTGAGAAGTAATCAGTTTTGATTATCTTAAATCCCAAAGTAAAGTTTCTTTTCTGGAGATTATTCTCATTGCTAACACAGGTTACTCTGGCCTATGGAACCATCTATTGGTGCTGCGACATCCCTAAAGGAAGCCGTGGTTTTGCTTCAAGACGAAAGGAAGGACTTGAAATGTGACTCACATTCTTCGCTGCAGGAGGTGAGAAGCTCACAGAGACTCCTTTGCTTTTTTTTTTTTTTTTAAATTATATCTTGTCTTCCGTTTTGGTTATTTCATTGTGTAAGTCTGGTCTCTTCAAAATAGTGTGAGTTCCTTCAGAGCCAAGATTCTTTTATGATGTTATTTTTTTTTAAGGTTTTACTTATTTATTTTTAGAGAGAGGGTTTAGGGAGGCAGAGAAACATCTTTGTATGAGAAAAACATTGATCAGTTGCCTCTCACACACACCCCAACCAAGGAACAAACCTACAACCTGGGCCTGTGCCCTGACCGGGAGTCAAACCAGCAGCCTTTCACTTTGTGGGGTGATGCTCAACATAGTGAGCCACGCGGGTCAGGGACCATGTTATTTTTTGCATAGGTTTATATGTTTAATAACTTTTTGTGTATAAGTGCAGTCATATATTATGCTCTTTGTAATACTTGTTTCTTGACTAATGAGAAGTACAAGTGATATTAAAAAGACTTGGAGATTTTAAGTTATAGGCAACGTCTTGTTAGTTAACTTTTATAAATGACTGTGTTTAACATTCCTTCATTTAAACCTACCAGCTGTAACTACAGAATGACCATATTTTAGAGCCAGACCGTTGACTACGAGCTAAAGGCTCCCCATTTAACTGTGTTAGCTGGGCAGATGGATGAACCCATTTCCTTATGGAAATGACAAATAACTAACTAAATTAGTTAACTCATGTAAAGTGCATGACGTAATGATTGGCATATTGACAAGGTGTCAGTCAATGTTAGCGGCTGCTCCGGCCACTGGTATTGCTACAGTGGCCGCACTGCTGACCAACGAGCTCAGCCCTCCACCCACTGGAGAGGTGCTGTCCTGCCAGGCTGGACGTCTGAGAGCCATCCATGACGAAAAGTGAGGCCACACGGAAACATCAACCAGCCCATTCATTCTGTGACACACGCAGCACTAAGTGAGATGGGACAACAGGTGTCCTGCGAGAGACTTAATTTGGCCAGCATATGCTGACCTCCCACTGGCTATCCGGGGCTGTGCTGGGCGCAGACACCGAAGGGCAGACACGAGAGCCAGGGGCTGCTTCTCCACTCTCCAGTCCCCTATGAACTTTGAAGCATAGAGTACCTAAGTTATTTGTGTCCATGGAGGAAATGCTTTCCTAGATTTCTAGGGGGAAAATCAAAAAGGAGCCTTATTATATACACAACCCTAGAAAAAAGAAAGACAAGATAAATATTGAATCACAATGCCCAAGCCTCTGTATTCATCAGTGGGATGAGAATCCACTTGAAAACTCAGGGACTGAACCCACAGCCAGATATTATTTCTCACAGCTCTGGGCGTTGGCTGAGCTATGCTTCTGCAGGTTTTGCAGGGATCACTTGTGAGGTTTACTTTCACTTGGAAGGTCTGAGGTGGCCTCATCCACATACCTGGGAGCAGGCCATCAGCAAGAGCTTCTGCTCTCTTCTTATGGTCTGTCATTCACCAGTAGGCTGGCCTGAGCTTTGTGACAGCAAGGCCACCTTGAGGTTCTAAGAGGGCAGGAGTGGAAACTGCAAATCTCTCAATGCCTTGCATCTGGAACCCCATCCCAAGGCCTGGCCAGGCCGATTCATGGGGGTGGAGAAATAGTGCCCCTGGGTTGATGAGGAAGCATATTGCATTGCAAAGGGGTTGGACACAGAGTCGGTAACCACCACCGCATACAAACCACCCCAAAGGGCAGTTTTTTCTCTCTCCACCATTCACTGGAGGCCATCATCATACTCATCTGCCACAGCCTACTGACTCCAAATTGTGGTGTTTTCTCTTTAGCACATGTCTGTCCCTCCTGTTTCTTTCCACAGTTAATCAATTTGAATTGTCATGACCCAACAAGGGTCAATGATTGGAGGAAAAAGGAAAACTACATTTCTCTCCCAACTCTCCAAGTTCAAAGGCAGGTGAAGGCATTTAGGAACGGCTCCGAAAGTCAGCTTCCCATAAGATGAAGTGAGTACATGTTTCAGTAAAGGAAAGGAGCCAGATTCTGAGGCAGGCCACACCTCCAGAGTCTTCCCTGCACCTGGAGCTGCCTTTGAAGTGAAGGAAATTGCTCCACCACAAGGAGGCTGAAGGAGGCAGACAGATGTGAGCTGGGAATGTGAACTGGCAAACACTCCATAAACATCGAGGAGGGGGTAGACTCCTGCAGTAAACAGCGGGAGCTGGCTAAAGGCATCTCAAGTTAGTGTTCCTGCCTTCTTAGGTTTTACTTCACGTGTGGCCCTGGTGAAGTTCACCATTTACACAGCTCTACAATTCTAAGATGTGTGTCCTAAAGAAGAACTGGTCATTTCCTCAGGTACCCGTAGCCGAGCCCTTCACCTTCCGGCTTCTCTGTTGTGGAGAGAGAAACGTGGCCTGACACCCCCAGGGCATCTGCCCATGATGACATGGCTTGCTCTACTTAGAAAGGTTAGCCTGGGAGTCATTTCAAGAAAGGAAATATGGACAAGGAGAGATAGAGGTAGAAACCCCAAAGGAAAGCCATTTCCAGAAGAATGTCGGAGCCTTTCTGAGCACTATTTCTGAGATGAAGCACCATGCCTTGGGAGGAGAAGTCTTAGAATTGAGTGTGGGAATCCCAGAGTGAGCAATTCTCTCCTGGAGGATGTGCTGGTGCGAGAGGACAGATGGAACAACAAATTTTCCTGGAAAGGAAGAAGTTATCTGTGAGACAGAGCCCCTGTGACTGGCCTGGCCGAGTGCATTCTCTGTCTGAGCAGCAGGCATTCAGATATTTTTACAAACGCATATACGTGATCAATTCAAGCATAGGTACACGTGTGTGGTCATGTGTAGGTGGTCTTTCTGTTTGTTTTCCTTTTTGGCTTGGCACCTTTCACACATATCAATTCCCAACCCACCCACATATCCACATAACCCATATTACAATAATCTAGTCCCACCCTGGCCAGGTGGCTCTGTTTGTTGGAGCATCGTCTACTACAACAGAAGTTTATGGGTTCGATCTCCGGTCAGGGCACATGCCTGGGTTGCAGGTTCAATCCCTGGTCAGGGTACACATAGGAGGCAACCAATTAATGTGTCTCTCACACCAATGTTTCTCTCTCTCTCTCTCTCTTTCTCTCTCTCTAAAATCGATAAATATATCCTCTGGATTTTTTTAAAAAGTGGAATGGCCATCAGAAATAAATTGTTTTCTATTTGTGAAACCATTGCCCCAAATTCTAGGCAATATGATAATCCGTGTAATTGGGGCTGATTTTTAGAATATCGAACAATCAGTACAACACAAACATCAGCAAAGCGGAACAGACCTGACCATCAGAGCAGATGTCAGGAGTAGAGACCCGGCACAGCCCCGGCGCGGCCACCAGCTGAATGCCTACTCTGCCTATAACCCCGTAGCGATTCTCCATTTGTACCCAAAAGCTTCTTACTGCTTCCCCTTCCAAACTGTACTTTGTTCACATGTGCATTCATTCAACAAAGACATCAGCAAGCTCCTCCGTGTGTTCTCCCCACCTTTCTCAGGTCCTGTTTTTTTGTCACTCACACAGGTATTTTCTCCACTATAAGTCCTTGCCCATGTAATCTCCTCTCAGCATCAGTTTCTCCTGGGATCCAGACCAGCCCCTAGTGGTGGTGTCAGGATCACAGACAGCAGAGCTCACTTGTTGCATTTGGATCCCTCCCTGTGTCACTACAAAGGGTAACTTCATTTCCATTACCCTGGGCATGTGCATTGACAGACCTGATTTCTGTTTCTCACTCTCTCCTTCTTTCCATCATACATGTGGGGATCCTGAGGTTTCCTGATGAGGATCCACTTTTGCTTTGTTATGAGATCTTATGTGATCATTTCCAGGGGTGGACCATAGTACTAATGGAAGACAGCCATTTAAGCGGGAATAAAGAGGGTAGGAGGCATACAGATTCTATTTAATGGGGCAGTTTGTAGGAGGGGATGGGGGGCAGGGAGAAATAATGGTAATCAGTTTGGAGAGTTTGCTTTGAAATGACTTGTACGTGGGGCTGGCCTGTTGGTGACCCCTGGCACATGGTTCCTGGCTCCTTTATTCTAGAGAACATGCTTCCTCAAGATGAGTTGAGGATAGACCAGGAACCTCAACGATCTTTCATCTCCAAGTTCAAAGGTGTGTGCAGCAGTCCCTGGGGGCAGAGATGAGGAAGGAACATACCCAGCACAACAACATCCCCTCTGCCAACCCCCCACAGCTACATGAACACTGAAGAATAAGCATCCATGGTACAATACAGCTGGGGTGCTGCCACACTCACACCACAGTTGCAGCTGCGAGTTCATAGGTAGATGGATGGAACATGAACAGTGTTAATCCAGGTGCAACCGAATCACCTAGAAGAACTGGCTTCCCTGGGAAGACACTTTAGTGAAAGTCACCAACATGGTGGTGTGAGTTTCCCTGTGGCCAGACCTGTCAAAGCTGCAATTCCAGTTCACCTCTCGGGGAGACTCAGAGAAAGTGAGAGAGGACTGGAAGGGCAGCCTCTCCTCTTGCCAAATGGACCACGCCACTTTAGGGGTACAACCTGCACTGGAGGAACCAGCCTGGCAGCCCTGGGCTGATGGCTGGCCCTGATATTGACAAAGCCTCATATTAAGACAGGACAAACAGGGAACCTGGAGATCTGGAGCTCCTGTTGCCCAGACTGATTAATAACACTGCTCCTAGCTCTTAGCTCTTCATAAAGGTTCATGGAATTAAGCTGAATGAATCTGAAAAGAAAATACAAGCCTCTTCTCGGGCATGCTTTTATCCCAGGGAAATGAGTTCCTGCGGTCTCTCTCGTATTCTGGACCCTTGGCTGTAGCTGAAATTAGCATCTACAACTCAGGATTAGCTGAGCCACTCAGTGACAGGGGGCTCCATGATGACAGCAACCCCATAATCCCATCATTGGCAAAGGCTAGTAGGAAGGGAAAGTATTTATTACTCTGTAATAATCTAAACTTTGGACTGAAGTGCAGCTTCCATGCTGAGCTTGAAAGGAGATGGTTGCTTTTGGGGTCGAAGTTATCAGACTTGGCCATGGAGAGGACCTCCCGCCTCATCATCTGACCCATGTTCATTGCTCCACCTCACTATGGCTTCCTGACCACCAAGAAGTCTACCCTGGTTTACTTCACATGCCTCATCATGGCTGAGTGGCAGGTGCTCATGGGGAATCCACCTCAGAAGGTCTGAAAAAAGAAGGCACCCAGTCCGGTTCACTGTCCAAGTCTAAAAGGTGCATCTTCATCTCCTGATATGAGAAAAGTTCAAGGGACTTTGCTGAGACTCTGTTAGTCAGAATGTGACCGAAGGGCCATTGCCCATTAATGGTGAGTGGTTTTCATAATATTCTCTTTCTTATACATATCCTTTGACTTAGGAGAACTAAAGGATGACTTCTTGGCAGCGATCCCTGTTTTTTGAGGACCTGCCCTTTCTTGGATAGAAGTGAAAGTTCCCCACCTAGAGAGTTGGCCCCTTCCATGCTTATCACACCCGAGGAGCCCAGCAACATGATCCTCCTGTTGCTTTTGCCTTTTCCACTCCATCCCGCATTGGGACTTTTTGTGTGTGTGTGAGTCACTTTATGTTATTAGTTATTATAAATTTTCAACTCCCTCAGGAAAAGTTTGAAGGAGTTGGGCTCTTAGGCCTGGACAGAACATGCTGTTAAACAGCAATTATGTGGAGGGTTGTTGTGAGGAAAACGGTAATTTGTTCTTATTCACTGAGGACTGAAGATACGAAATATGAAATTAAACGGGATTTAAATTCCACAACACTTTAAGAACATACGAGGTTTGAGGTGGGGAATCTTTAAACAAGAGGTTTACTGACCTTGTCAACTCCACTTGAAAAGCATTTCAATTCATCTAACTACCAATGCTACTGTCGCCTGAGAGCACTGGTCCTTTTCAAGTTGTTTCCTCAAGGTGCCAGCCCACCCTACTTGGGCACGAAACTCTGAGACCGCATTTGAGAAGCAGTCTTTCTACCCACTCAGAGAACCCACCTCTGCATCTGTGAGAATTATAGAGATGCGAGAGACCTTGGGTTCCCTGGGGTGGCATGACATGCACAGGATCTAGAAGCAGGTCAGGTCCCTGTTCCCATGGGCCACCATCTCTGCCTGGCCCTACCTGGCAAAAGGCCAAGACAAGGCTGTGAGGGCTCTGGGGAAGATTACGGGCTCTGAGGTCCAGAGCCACACTCCAGCATTGGCTCCATCATTTATGAGCTGGGCAAACTTGGGCAAGTACTTGTTAACCACTTGGAACCTTTAGGTGAGAAGATGCAAGCCCACCTCCCTCCTTCATGCACTGCACCTGTACCACTTCTTTATCACGGCAATTTCCACCTTGTGCTTTCATCACTGGTATCAACTTCTTCCTCGCTACAGGCTATGAGGTTCTAAAAACAGATTCTTCTCATCCTTGACGCTGACTAGGATATTAGTGGGGCTTAATAAACTTGTTGAATAAGTGCATGAATGAATTGTGGATGTCTCGATAGTAGCATTATTGTGAAAATTGGATCTATGTTCCCTGGCTGTCTGCAGAGGAAACAGTCTTTAAAAAAATACAATCCGTAAAATAACCGCTGAAGTAGCACGCATGGAGAGCACAGAGCAGACATGGATACCTGCTTAGGAAAGTCAGGGAAGGTTCAGTGGAGGAGATGGCATTTGAGTGGACCCCTGAAGATGGAGTAGAAGTTTATCAGAGTGAGGGAGGAGTGATACCTGAGTCTCAGGCCTGCCTAGGACCAGCTGGGCATGTTAGACAAGGTAGTTTACCTCTCAATGACTCAGTTTCTTCACCTGTTAAGTAGAGTTTGCTTTTGGGGTTTATGCCGGGATTCTGTAAGAGAACGTAGATGAAATGCATAACACCAATCAGGCAATAAGGAAATGGACGGTAAATATTAGCATGGGAAAGAGCCCGAAGTGAGATACTCTGGTTATGGGAACCACAATTAGTCACATTAAGGGGGTACCCAAGGAGGGACACCAATAAACAGTGCCTCTCTTTCCCACATGGGTTTGGAGTAGTTTGAGGAAATTCAAAAGAGTAATTATGGAGACTAAAATATCACTTTTAAGTGGCACTGTCTAAATTGGAGAACAAGGCCTGAAACAAGGAAAAGCAGAGCTTGAAGCCACCCAGACCAGGCAGATCTGGGCCTGGAAGCTTCTCAGACAGCAGCCTGCCCAGGAAAGACTCAGAGCCTGGAGCCACTCAGCAAGAGGTTGGCCCACTCTCACTACAGAAAAGGGAGGGGTGACACTGAGCTTGCCCGGCTGTGCTTTCCCATTTTCACCAGGGACTCCTACAGGCAGAGCGTGTAAAGGGTGGGGCATGGCCAGAGTTTGCTTTGGAAACCACTTTCTGTAGACAGAGGGTGTGTGGGGCACACCCCTTTCACACGGTGTTACCAGGGCATGGGGGCTGGGGTGACATGTGTGAATGGAACGGATAGGAGACGTCGATGAGGTCTGCCAGGCAGGCAGGTGTGACGTCAGTGAACTGAAGGTGGGATGACCACTGACAGGAAAGGAAGAGGAGCTGGCCAATTGCCAAGGAGAGTGCCAGTGCAGCTGGCATTGCAGAACATGCCTAGTGCCAATAGTCTCTATGCTTACGGCAAGAGGGATGGCTGCTGCCATGGCTCCTATGGGTCATGGGGAAATTGAGGAAGCTGGCAAGGAAGTGGGATCTGGGCCAGAGAGGCTTGAAGTGACAACATTAGGGAATGTATGATCTTGGGCCACCTCCAGGAGTCCAGAACCAGGCATTACAATTAATTAAGACAAGAAGGCCAAGATTGAGTAAGAGAGTAAAAACCCTGAATGGCTGAGAGAAGAGCAGAGAGTAGCATTCTCTGCTTTTTTTGAAATGGAAGATTTGGGGATGATAACAAAGATCTGAGGGGTGGCCCTGAGAATGGGCAGCTTAAGAGGAGTTGAGGTAAATGTCCTTGTAGGTGAGGAGGTCAAGGATGCTGGAGGAGGTCAAGGATGCTGGAGGCCCTCAAGATCGGGGCAAAGTTACCAAGTTATCTTTGAGAGGTTGTATTGGGTCAATTAGAGCAGGTACATATAGAGGATCCAATAAAGAAGCAAAGATAGGACAACCTCCAGCACAGCTACAACCATCGCCAAGATATCCACTAGCCGTCCTGGTGTGCCTAAGAATGGAGTCATAGCAACATAAAGACACTTACAGTTGTGGAGTATAGGGCTTGTCAAAATTATAGAAACAGCAACAATAAAGTTTGTTTTTTTTTTTAATTTCTAGTAAAGAGAACTATGCTGGCCAAAAATGTGTGTAGGAAACCTTCACAAAACCTGAGCCATCTCTGATAACTGAGGTGCTCTCTCTACCCCCAAAAGCACACAAACCAGATGAGCATCTGCTCCTAAACTGTAGATCCAAAGAATATCCTAGAAGCTCATCTGCAAACCAGGCAACACACAGGCTAAGTTTGTGGGAGAAATGCAATCTCTCCACATACACAGGACCAGATGGCATCTATCACGTCAGCTGATATTTGTGATTATTGCTGTTATTTTCCATAATTGCCCTTCAGGGATCTGCTTCTTTGTATCATGTTAAGTGCTTGTAATTAGCCAATGAAAGATTTGGAGCTAAGGTAGTTTTTTTAAAAAACTGAGAAACGAAGGCCAATATGATGGAATGTATGCAATAATTCCATTCTCATAATGCTAAATACTTTCAGCCAAAGACACTATTTCTAGAGATGCCTTTTATTAAAATCAGATGGAATGTGTTCACTTTTGTTGTGGCATTCAGTCCCCTTAGACAAGTCTACAAATAAGCCATGAAAGAAAGAAAGAAAGAAAGAAAGAAAGAAAGAAAGAAAGAAAGAAAGGAAGGAAGGAAGGAAGGAAGGAAGGAAGGAAGGAAGGAAGGAAGGAAGGAAGGAAGGAAGGCATTAAAAAAGTAAATCTGACAAATCGTGGGGCATGGATTTAGCAATACATTCCTTGCCAGGGGGAATCCTTGAGAACGCCAACTTTCATTGTGGTGATTTAGAAGTAAAGAGCTTTAAAAACAGAACTTCTTTCTCCCTTTATAGTTTCCTGTCAAGATATATAAAAGAATTCAAACCAATCAAAAAGCCCAAGTGAGCTGGCTGGTTAACTAAGACAACCCCAACCTTGAGTTCAGAGAGCTTTCTAATGCATTCCACCTGCCTCTCCAAGGACCAAACTTTGCAGGATAAAGTGACAGCAAAGCAGTCTTGCTTCTAAAGAGATAGATGCTCATATAGTAGCTGAAGTGGCATACCCTGGAATTTTAGCTCAACACTGAAGACAGTCATTCTTAAGTCACCCCATGCCCAAGACACTGGGTTTCTTACTTTCTTCCTTCTTTTAAAAGGCTGTTTAATCGTCATGACAGAAGTAGCCAGTAGTACTATGAAGACCTAAAGCAGCCAGTCCTTGAGGTTCATTATAATCTGGTTCCAACTTACCCAACCAAATTTGTCATATGGTGGATTCTCTTCACCCCAGCAGGACAAACATTTCATTGTCTGGTCTGACCCCCTTCCCCCCAACCCCCACACAGCTTCCTCCCCGACACACACAAGCTGCGTGATCATCCCTGCCTCCACCTTCAGGGCTGCCCTGAAGGGAACTGTTTCCCCTCTCACCACCTCTGCAGGTCCTTCCAAGTCCAGTTCATGTTCCAGTCTTCATGAAATCTTCCCCAAAGGCACCAGCCAACACTGGTCTTTTCCTTTCCTGATTATCACTCCCACTTCCTGTCAAACTAAGGATAGAAATTGCGCTGTGTTTGGACTTAGACCTTGAAGATTCTGAGATTACCTGTGAGCTGAAGGGCCCCACGGCCTTTTGGCAGTAATTGTGAAAATGGTATGGGAGGCAGGAATGGAGGAGCATGTGTCCAGTATTTGCCAGCCTTGGTCTAAACCACCCACCTTGGCTCATATTGGAACTTAATTTACAGTCTCATATTATCCAGTTCCATGTTCGTTCTGAGGAAGTTACAGAGAGAAACAGCCATCAAAGATGTCAGAGAGAGTTACAACTGATAATCCTGGAGAGGGGCCCCTCAAGTTATCCTTCCCTTCCTGGGGTGATTTCAAATAGATTATTTCAAATATGCCCCAGAGGTGATGGATTTTCTTATAAATTTATGTATAAATGCATCCATATGCATACATGTTCTGTACATACATACTCAATGTATAAACCAGATTACTAATTCATTTGCAATGGGAGACATTTCTTCCCAGAAATTACACTCCCCAGGGCCACTTCTTCAAGTCACTTCCTTCTGAACAGACAGATAGGTAAGAACCTTCAAAGTGTCCAGGAAGTTGCCCAGGGAGCATGAAATCAGAGCCTTCCTCCCCTTTCTTTCCAGAGGTTAAAACGGCTCTGGCCCTGCTCCTGGTTGGTCATGCTATCCATAAGCAAATTCTCAGCGTCCGCCTTGGTTTCCCAGCTGTAAGTGAGAACAGCAACAGCGTCTGCCTACAGGCGTGTGAAGAGTGCTTAGACGGTAAGTAGCATCTGCTAAGCATTAGACATTTCGTTTCCATAGTAATACAACAGCCCTCATAGAATGATGAAGCCCCTATTAATCTTTTAACCCTTTAAAGATTACGATAAAGCCAAGAGTACCAACACCCGCCTCACTTGGGATGGCCGGTTGTGTGAAATGTTTCTGGCTTTTTCTCTTCTTTTACACCTGTACCTGGGAGTGAACTCCACTCCCGGTTCAGTTCTTGTTGTAAACTTCTGTTCATCACACCATGTGTGCAGAAGACTGTGTGTATGCAAATGCAGTAAGGGACTCCCCGTAGCTCTGAGGCCTTTGGATAGAGCATTCTACTGATACACTGTCGCCTCTCACAGACTCTTTCCCTCTACAACCCTCCCCCTTCCAAAAACAACAACAAAACCTGCCTATGCTTCTCCCTCCAGTTGGACCTGGGGCCCTTCGGAAAAGGTGACGCAGGATTGACACATAGGGAAGGCAGGACGAAGTGAAGATTCCGGGAGGGTAACCTTTGATTCATCTGGTTGGCAGGCTGGCCCAGCCCCTTTGCGGGTCCCAGGGGACACCCTGTCCCCTGAAGAAGAAGTCTTTGTTTTGCTGATGTTTCTTAATTGAGTATCAAACTGGCGGACTGGTACGTTTTCCTGAAAGACCTGAGTATAAAAGGTTTTGCTGCTTTCACCTTTGTTGCTGTTGTTGTTTTTAAAAATAAAGGAGTAGCTCCACCTACCTTAAGTTCTATTGGATAAAACATGAATGAGGGATGTTTTTGTTTGTTTTTGAGCTTCTGACTCTCTCCAGAGTGCCCCCGATTTCCTGGTGCAGAAGGTAGTTTGAGCAGTCTGCAGCGGCTAGATGGCTCAGGAGAGGAGCCAGCTCTCAGGCGAGGGAAGTACCAGAGCCTGCCCCGCACCCCGCGCCCTTGACTAGAATTTCTCCTCTTTACCTCCCCGGTTGTTTTACAAGGTATCAAATGACTGGCCGCACCTAGTCAATGTCAAGGCCACAAGAACGAATCAGAACGTTGCTTCCTTCCCTCTTCTTCCCACTTCTCCCCCCTCCTCCCCCTTCCCATTCACCCTTCTTTCCCCACCCCTCCTCCCCCAAGCCACGTCACCAACCAACCTACCTACTGATCTGAAACCCTGTAAAGTAGTAGTACAATATCAGAACTTGTGGGACCAAAGCATCCAGTAGGAGGGGGGAAAGGGAAAGAGGAAGACTGAATAGGGGAAAAATAGGAATTTCAACATTTTCTTTCTTTAAGGCAGGAAAAGTGTCTCTGGGCAAGCAGGCCATCTTCCCAGGAAGGAGAACCCACAGTTCCCCCAGGCAACACATTCCAGAGCCAGACTGAATTATCCAGAGATGCTAGACAGGGGCCACAGAAGTAACGCAGCGTTTAAATCCAATGATGGGAGTGGTTTACAGCCCTCTGAAAGATGCCAAAGGGTCTAACAGTCAGGGGTAACCGCCGCAGCTGTGCTGCTGGCTGGGGCAGCCTTCCTCCAGCCCTTCCTGCTGGAAAAGCTGAAGCAACACAGCGACTTGTCCAGGGTCACACTGCAAGCTGGGGACAGAAATAGCTCTGACTCCTCCCTCCTGGCTCTGACCAGCAGGACAGCCACCTTATTACTGTGCTAGCATTCGAATCTGAGTCATTTAAGTGGCTTCTAATTGCAGGCCTATAGCAAACTGTAAGCTCCGTGTGACTCTGAGTGCCAGGCCTGCTGAGGTAGGAGTGACTGCAGTTTTACAGACTCCTGAATGTGGGATTAAAATGCTGGAAGGGGTGGGGGGAGGGAAAAGGTGATGTCAATGCAGAGAAGCACCTGGGGTTCCAATGAATGCCACTCAAAAAGGCATTTGGGGTTAAATCTCAGCTATTACCCAAGCAGTCGGCCTTGACATCCTTCCTTTTTATGCCCACTAAATTACTGCCTCATTTTGGTGTTTAAACTTCCTTTTTAACTCTTTCATGAGCAGCTGTTGGGAGGAGGTGGGAGGAGGGGCCCAGGGAAACAACCAAGTGGGTGGATTCAGATCTGTCCAGGGGGCTGGCCCCACACTGTGCCCAGGAAAGAAAGTACACTCCATGCAGCAAATTGCTCTAACTGATTCATTCGTCCAGGCAGAGACGCCACCTACCTGCTTGCAGGTATTCGGGTAAATGACAGGTGGGCGGGACCTGCTGACTGTTTCAATAGCTAAGGTCCCAGCAATGTTTTATCTGTCCGGACTCCTGTAACGTCACACGTTTCCTGCTTTCCACCGACCAATGCCCCCCTCCTTCCTCTAGGCACCTGGATGCCGAGCCTGAGGCTGGTCACAGCTCCTGAGGCCCAGGGAGCTGCTGGACTCACCTGCAAGGCGTGAGAGCTGCCAGGTGCCTGCTGCTGCTGCTTTGAGCCCCAGGCAGACACTTCGAAAAGGTGAGCTGAAACCCTCCATTTTTCTCTTGGCATTCAGACCATTGGGCCCTGAGGGATCTGAATGAGGGAGTGGAATGAAAAATACAAGCCTTAGGTGTTTGTCCAGAGGGAGAAGCCCTTTTGAGAGAGAAGAGCAAAGGCATGCCTTTGACATTATGCTTGCACAGGAGAAGTTCTCCCAGGCCAGATACTGAATCCTTTTTGCTTCTTTTAATCATTAGTCTGGCCTCTACTTGTCTGGGAAGTTGATCTGATTTTTTTTTTTAACCCTGGAGTGGAGTGGAGAGGAGATTTTTTGCAGCTGAACTCAAAAGTATAGACCAGTTCAGCCTGTCTAGTGGGGCCTGGGAGGCCAGCGCCAACTGCATTCAGATTGCCTTGTTTGCGTTAATTTGCCTTACTTTCTGCATTCCTTACTTTCTGCATTCCTCGCGCCAGAGGCATTGTCAGGGAAACCTGTGAAATGTTCATTGTTTTCCCCCTGGAAGTTTGTTTGTCAAAGGGGTCAGTTCTGTTGTCCTGCTCAGAAGCCCTCTACTCCAGATTCCCTCTGTCTACCTCTCTTTGAAAAAGTCTACTGTTTTCTTTGTTCTTTGCTAAATACTCTTTTAAGAACCACTTTGCTGTCTGGTTAGAATTGTTTACATTCAGATCTGGACTGGCTGCCTGTTGACCTTCAGTTAAAGTCTACTTCCTCTTTGCTTACAAAAACGCAACTTCAGGTCTGACATTTAATTTTTTGGCACTCATCCACTTTGCTTTTAGTAGCAAATATACTGAGGAGACTGTTCTGCCAGGACCTGACTGTTTTACAAGTAATTTTACCTCCAGGGTCCATTTTGGTTTTGCTAGCCCTCATCACACAGCTGTTACTACTTCGGTTCGTGACAGCCCAACAGCCACACTCTATACCCACTCCCGCTGGTGCAGAAGGAAAGAAGCCATCTCCAAATGCAGTTCCCTCCTGGGATGGGCTAGAAAACTTGGGACAGAGGTCCACCTTCTAGGGAGGCATTTCATTCATTGGTTATTTTTCTGAGATTTCAGTTAGCAAATATGTTTGCCAAAGAATAACCTGTTAGGAATTATGCTCATATGCATCCACCCAGAAACTCAAAGTTTGTGTCAATTCTTCAAGAGTGTAAACCAAAGCCAGCTGAGAACATTTTTGTCTGGGCTGCACCGCTGAGAGTCTGACCCTGGACTTGTGGCCAATTTCCCTCCTACTCCTTGAGGCTTGTATTGTTCTTCGGCTGACCTGTGTGTCTCTTCTCTTCCTCTGAGCTGGTGTGTTCGGGTGGTGGCTACTCTTGTCCCTCACGAGTGGTGTCACTTGATTCAGAGTTTTGACAGTAGAGAAGAGAAAAAAATCTCTTGGATCCTGAATCTTCCAGGTAAAAACATGTCTTTAAAGTCACAAAGCTCTCCCACAAGATTGCCATGGCTCGTGGTTCTTGCACATTAGGTAATTCATGATTGAACAAATCATTTCATCGCTAAATGTCAGCTTCTCTGGATATGTATTTTTTTATTTTATTTTATTTATTTTTAGAGAGAGGGGGAGGGTGAGAGAAAGAGAGGGAGAAAAACATCAGGGTGTGGTTGCCTCTCACATGCCCCCAGCTGGGGACCTCGCCCGCAACCCAGGCATGTGCCCTGACTGAAAATTGAACCAGTGACCTTTGATTTGCAGGCCAGCACTCAGTCCACTGAGCCACACCAGCCAGGGCCCCATCCATCTTTCTTGAAGATGTCTTCTTGGGTTGTTCGAAGGAGAGTCTGACCCTATCGAGATAAAAGATCCTATGTCTTTACAATTGTTAGGAATCCTGATAGTTCTTGTTGTGGTTATTATTTATAAGTAATGAACTTTGACGTTAACAGATCAGAGGAAGAAAATGGGCAGGAAGCAGGAGAATGCTTAGACTGTGTCATTCAATGGCCAGGCAGATGGGGCTCTGCTAGCGTCCCAGGCCCTGGCTGTTACCCCTACCTTCCCCACCTCAAGGCTCTCACCTCAGACAGACCCACCAACTGTGGGTCCCCATAGGCCCTCAGGGGGGTGTATCCTGTTGTCACTTGCTATACTCTGACTTGCAGGCTACCCTTTCTGCTTTCACTTGTGCTGTCTCCAGAGCAGACTTGGGTGGGTGGTCGATCCCTTCCAATCCTGCAGATAAATACCCTTTGCTGTGGCCTGGGCGAGCCGCCTGCTTAGTCACTGGGGGAAAGAAGGAGGCAGTTGGTTTGGGGACTGCACTGGAAGAGAGACTTGTGGATCCTTTAGATATGATTGTCCCCCTAATGGAATATCCTCTGCCCTCCAATGGCCTTGAGTCACTGCATAACAGCAGGTGTATTCCCAGGCCCCTGGGACCTTCTCCAGGTCTCACCCTGTCCTGAAAAGAGAAGGCAAGTTTTCAGATTCAAGAGCAAGTAACAGCCTAGGTGATTGACTACAGGGATTTATAACCTTAAACCTACTACTAGCTTGCTTAGGGGACCCTGGGGAAAAACCTCAACCCCTCTGCCCATCAGTTTCCTTGTCTACCTTTTCCCCAAAGAAGGATGCTAAAATGGTGCACTTCAGGAGTTACATGAGTGGCACAGCTGGGGAGTAGGTCAGACTGATAGCCAATGGGTGGGCAATGCCTCTCTAGGGCTTATTAATCTTATCCATTCAATTCTAGGTAGAATTGATACTATTGCTTTAGAACAGTGGTCTGGTCCTTGGCATCAGTCTGCTTGGGTTCAAAACACAGCTCTGCCATGTACTAGCTGCATGACCTGGGCTAGGTTATTTAACCCCTCTTTATCTCACCTATAAAATAGCGTTGTTGTAAAGATAAAATGAGTCGAAATGAGTAAAGTACTTGGAATAGTGCCTGGCACAATGATAGCTATTACTAGCATTATTTTCTTAAGTGGAAAGCATAGTGGGTAGAATCTGGGCTCAAGGCTAGTTCCGCCAGGTAAATTCCTGAGCTAAATGACTTCCTTAGCATCGCTTTGTCTGTCTCATCATCTGGAAACCAGAGTGCTGACCAAACCCAGTAGTGTTATGAGGAATGATTAAAATGATTTTATGTAAATACCAAGTATATAGTAGGTACCCAATACATCTTCACTATTGTTGTATGTTGTTATAGAGAACACTTGCTATATTGATTACAGTTAGACATCTTAAGTCATGCTTAGTCTGGATATAGTAATGATAGAAACAGTGGTTAAGGGCCAAAGACTGAGCAAAACCGATTTCCCTGAAAGGCCCCAAAGGCCTAGGAGGAAAACGTGTTATCAAAGATTGTCTTGTTTGTGATGGAGTTCCGGGGGAGGCAGCTGCCATTTCAGAGGCCTGGTTGTTTCAGACAGTGGGGCTCTGCAGTGTGCATGAACAGTGGATTCTTCTGGAGCAGTGACTCCTGGCTTCCAGGTTTCTAGGGTCTCCTTTTAGATTTGAATTCCTCACTTAAAGTGAAGAAAATCGGGTCTGCTAGGATCCCAATGACCTAAAAGGCCATCCTGTAAGAGGCTGCCGAGAGAGACCCATGAGGGAGGCTCTGAAATGTGTCCTCAGTATTGGGGGGCCTCCTGAAGGTGGACACCTATGCCTGATGTTTACGTGCTGGCAACCATGGACTCACTTTTCTGTGGGTGGTGAATGTCCTCTGACAGCGTGTCCAAAGTATTGAAGGCTTTTCAAAACTGTTTGGAAGGAAGACTACATCATTCTTGCTGGGTTAGTGGGATTTAACCATCTACTGTCCCCAAAGAATGGGAGTGAACAGGAAAACTGTACCAGTTTCTCAGAACAAACACTTCACTGAGCTGAAATCAGAAACAGAAAATGCCGGTTGTCTCCTGTAAACCTCTTACATTCACCATTTCCTCATTTTGTTCTAAGTGACTTGAGGACCCCACAGTGACTTACTGTTTAGTTACTCAGAGACACATTTCAGATCAATACAAGGAAGACCTTTCTAAGAATTAGAGTTGTCCCCAAATCTAGTAAGTTGCCTTTGGGGTATTGAGTTCCCTGTCACTGAACGTGAATAGTTTTTGGTATATTTAGCATGTGGTATGTGTTTGAGGAAGGAAGGAAGAAAAGGAAGGAAGGAAGAAAGGAAGAAAGGAAGGAAGGAAGGAAAGCCAAAGAGGATTTGTGTTTCTTTAGCTGCCCATACACTCATCTGTAAATAAAGATTATATCACTGGTCTCATTGGACCATTTTAATGATTAAATGAGAAAATACATGTACTTGTTCCTAGTGAACTGCTTATTAGTATTAATAATTATTGTTTTATTTTATGTTATATTCTAAAAAGGAGAAAATAGATTCCTACTTTAAGCAGAGGATAGACAAGATGACCTCCAAATTTGAAATTTACAGTTTTTATTAGTCTATTTATTCTAATTCTCTTCACCCTTGCCCTTCTTCCCCTGCTTTTCCAGAAGAACTGTCCCTGCTCTAGCAAGCCACATGGCTTGACATGGTAGATTGACTAGTACCCTGCTGAGAGTGGCAGCAATTCTGTCCCAATTAGTCAGGGCCCTTTTTTTTTTTTACATCACTAATTTGTGACTTGGAATGCGTGGACTTGAATTCCACCATGATTTGCCAGTGACTCTTATTTGCTTCTGTGTTTGATGCACTTGTCACAAGGACACAGAAAAGCTCCCCAACAGCAGAGTGGAAGCTCTCCAAGAATTTTCTTTAATGGCAACAGCACACGCATGTCATTGCTATCTGCTGAGATGATTTGCATAACTTGCTGATGACTGCTTGTCAGTCACGTGGCCTGTCTGAATAGAACACTACATGTTTAGACTCCTGCATACTCGCATTAACACGTGAGTCACCTAGTGTTTTCATATTCTCATTAAGTGTCATCGTTATGCTTGTAATGTGTCTACAACAACACGCACACCCTCAACCAGTCCGTCTCTGGCCTGTTTTCCGCTTGGGGCCCTGACAAGCGTAGTTTAACAGTTATCCTTTGAAGACATCTGTATTCTAACTTAGTAATGGATTAGAAGGAAATTACTATATTTTTGTACTAGGCCACAACTGCTATCCGTAAGTATGTGAGCAGTCTAAGTAGCTGCCACCCAGCAGACTTCCTGCATCCCTGAGCTGTGTGGAGAGGTGCTGCAGTGCATCGCTGGGAACGTTTGCCTTGTTTCCGGGGAATACCCCTGGAAATACATAGCCCCCAGTATTAGTTTCCCAGGGCTGCTGTAACAAACGACCAAGAACTTCAAATGTGTGTGGCTTAAAACAACACACATTTGTTCTCTCAGTTCTAGAGGCCGGATGCCTGAAACCAAGGTGCTGGCAGGGCCTTGCTTCCTCTGAAGGCTCCAGAGGAGGATCCATCCTCGCCTCTTCCAGGTGCTCCCTAGCTGTGGCCGCGTTACTCCAACCTGTCTTCACCGCACCTTCTCCTCTGTGTCTGTGTCTTCTCTTCTTCCGTCTCTTATAGAGGCATTCATCATTGGACTTAGGGCGATCAGATAACCCAGGCTGATCTCATCTGAAGATCCTCAATTACTTCTTCGAAGACCATTTTTCTAATAAGGTCACATTTACAGGTTCTGGGGTTTAGGATATGGTCATGTCTTTTGGGGGGCCATCATTCTGCTTCCTATATACTGCAACTGACAGGCATACACACAGGCCCCTCTCACTGCTTATGGAAAGAGTCCTTGTCCACTTGGACATGAAAATATTGGGCAAAATATGGGCAAGGGGAGTTCAAGTTGGCAGCCTTTGCCACCATCATTCATTTCTATGTCCAGGGCACAGTAGTGCTTTATATCCTAAAGACCTGCCGAGTATTTTCCATCAGTGGTTGATGTACCTACAAAAGCAAATTTGTAAAGGCCACCTTAGGTTGCTTTAGCACCCAAGGAGAGTCCTAGTGAAGGAAGTGATGAGTGATTATTTCACAGAATCCTGAGCCCATTAATCTCCAACTGGATAAGTATTCACTTCCAAGTGCCATGTTTTCAAAAGGATCTTAACAAATCAGAGATGTCCTGAGTGGACCATTTACCACCCGCTGGAATACCCAGGAAGCCAGACAACTGGAAGAACCAGAGACAAAAAGGAAAGACAAGACAGAAACCACCGACAACAACAACACTGTCTTTAATTTGGGGGTGGGAGAGCTGTCCTGTATTGAGGAAGTGAATGTGATCTTTGTTACACAGAAAGCCACGACAAGGGCCAAAGGTTATAGTAACAGGAGAGAAGCACTCAGCTGATAATCTCCCCATCACTGCAGGTGCTTCAGGCAGACGCTGGCAGGTCATCCCTCAGGGATGCTGTAAAGAGGATTCCTGCACTTGGCAGAATCTAAGATCCTTATCCAACTCAAACTCTTGTGACTTCCAAATAAATAATTTTAAAATCTCAAATACAGACCATCATGTGGGAATACCAAACACCACTGTGCGTGCTCCCTGTCCTTGATGGAGCGCACCCCCCTCCCCCCACCCCCTTGCTCAGGTCCTTCCCCCAAACCTGGGTTTCTTTCCACTTGTCCAAATCCCATTTACCTTTCACTGTCCTTGTAGAGGGCCATCTATTCCATGTCCTTTTCCTGACTGTTCTGGGTCACATACACTGCTCTCTTGTCCCTGCTCTTATCTTGGAAGACCATATTCATAGCCATACTTACTGTGTATTCTCTCGCAGTGTTCCAACATCTTTTTCTATATGTATGCTTTGTTTTCCTAATTAGACTTAAACTCATGTAAGATGAAATTGAATTCCCTGTGGCAACTCTCACAGAATTTAAGACAAATGCCAGCATGTAATAGGTGATTAATGAATTGAAACACAGATGAAAAATGTTGACAATACAAATATCTTCCTTCATCTTGTTCTTCTGCCATGAAAGTTATCTGTTTAAAAAAAAAAAAAAAAACACAAGCATTTCCTGAAATTGTTTTGTTAGCTTTGGGTGGGGGAATGCCCTGCTTCTCCTCTGACATCAGCCTTCCAGGGCTCCAATGACACATGTGTGTGTGAACACACTCTTGGGCAATGCGAAATACCCTGCCTTCATTTTAGTTGTTGGTAGGGGTCAGCTCTATAAGGGGGGGGGGGCCCAAAATAGAGTTATTTTCTAGAGAGCAGGTTCCTTGTAGTATAGCCATGCCCCCCACCTCCCCACTAGATGAGTGTTCTAGGAACCCAGCTGTGTCAGTGTACCAGCTGGCGTTGTTGTGAGAGACTGCATTCAGGCTCAGTGAAGTTTTTCTTGGAAGACTCAGTGATTTTGCCCATTTCATGAAGGGTGATTCACGAGCATACCTGCCCACCCTGCACTGAGTGTTCAGCAGTTTCTGACCAAAAACATCATGACCCCGTGCCCCACCCTCCACATTCATCTGATCTCACCCTGGATGAAAAATATCCTCAAAGGGAACGTTTTGCCGATGTGGAAGAGGTGAGACAAAAACGGCGGAAGCACTAAAAGACATCAAAATCGACAAGTTCAAAAACTGTTCTCAGCAGTGGAAAACAGGTCTCGGTAGGCGTATTGCATCAAGTGGAGAGCACTTGGAAGGTGACTAAGTTTAAACGTGGAAGAATGAATACACAAGTTTTTATTTTACCCCGTTGATAGACCAGGAACTGGAGGGACATCTTTTCTGGGCCAGAGCTCCTACAAAGCAACCCAAGTAAGGAAGGCGTGCCATCACAGCCCAGGGCAAAGGCAGCAAGATCTGTCAGCAAGGGCAAAGCTGCTCTCCAGCCAGCCGGTGCAGACCTGCCCTGGCTCCTTAAACTTGTACCTCATGGACTAGCTAGCTACTTGGGACTCTTTCCATTAACTACCTCCCTTGTTCTTTTCCCCACTTTCTGAATACCTGCATTTCCGTTATTGACTCCAGATGTGTTACCTTGTCCCTTCTAGTTTAGTTCTTTAATTTCCTGGCCACATTTTGACCTCTGTAAAGATCATTTATATGTTTTTCCTGCCTTTTCTAGGGTTAGCGATGCTATGCAAGCCAGTGTTGCTCACAGATTGCATGAGTGAATTGCCTGCTCCCTCGTGGAGATCATAGATTTAGATATTAATTCAGAGCAGAGCTAACCCCCACCTTTGCAACAGCCCATGAGCACCTGCTGCCCCTCTGCTCCCTCTCCTTTTCCTCTGCAGATGGCACCCCCATGTCACCCTACCCCTTGGACCCCTACTTCCTACTCAGGCTCTTTGTTCAAGAACATCTTTTATCTCATGCGTGATTATTTTTATTCAGGTCTCTAAAGCCCCTAATTCCTCCCTATTACAGACACGTCTCTAAGCTAAGGAGTAGTCCATCACTCCATTCTCTTATGTACATTAGTTCACAACTGATATTTATTCAAAAAATTGATGGCACTTAGTTGACATTGATTATTGACACCTATACGTCTTGGTCAACTTATCCATAATCTAAAAGGTAATTGTAAGTTTACTATGTTTAATAGAGAATGGAGGTTGCCCTGATTTTGTCAGTTGCTTTCCCCCAATAATCTAATTGAGAAATTCCAGCCAGGGCAGGGCAGTGGTTAGACGCACATGCCTACTGGGTAGTTATTTTAGAAAGAGAGGCAAGGCCACCAGTTCAGCAGCACTGGTCTGCTCTGTCCCTCCGTGGGGGTTCTTCTGGTTTTCAAGGTCCAGGATGGTGTTTCTGACTGCAGTTGTGATCTCTGCCCTGGGGTGGCCCCAACAACCAGTTTGAAGCCAGTGCTGCAGCTATTCTGCCCCAAGTAGCTTCATCCAAGTTTTAAAGCATCATTGTCAACAACAAGAATTTCTAAGCTCAGTTTCTCGCAGCAAAAAATTACCTTGGAATCATCTGGTGCAGGGGTTCTTAGACTTTCTGTGTTGGGAGACACTGTAAAACATTAGGGTTGGTTAAAGGGATTAGAAGACTTCAAACAACATTAAGCAAGTCAGCAAATTGCCAAGCAAACACAGCTACAGTAGGACAGAGCCACACACTGCCTCTAAAACGCCACGGTCCACACGGTGTCCTCGCTTCAGAGACTGGGCTCTTGTGTATACTCACAAAGCAAAGCTCTTTCAGGATCTAGTCATTCTGTGATTTTTGGGGGGACTTGGCTTTAGATTACACTTCTTTCCTCTCATTTGAGGCAAGTTCTTCCTTTCTTCCTCTTGCATCCTGAATTCTTCAGCAAACTGCTTGCCTGGCGTCTCTAACAAGTATAATAATCAGCTGGAGCAACAGAGTCAGTCAGAGAAAGGCAAATACCATATGATTTTACTTACATGTGGAATCTGAAGAACAATATAAACAAAAGTGAAAAGGGCCCATAAACACAGAAAACAGACTAATGGTTGCCAGAGGGGAGGGGTGTTGGGGGACTGGGAGAAAAGAGGTGAAGGACTTAAGAAGTATAATTACAAAATACTCATGGGAATGGAAAGTACAGCACAGGGAATACAGTCAATGATATTGCAATAACTGTGTGCGGGGCCAGATGGGTGCTGGAAATATTGGAGGAAACACTTTGGAAGTATATGACTGTCTAACCACTTTGCCATATACCTGAAACCAGTACAAAATAATATTAGAAGTAAACTGTCATTGAAAAAAGTCTTTAAAAGAAACAGAAGATGTCATCTGCTTGGTCAAAGGCAGTGTGTCCTATTGGTACTGTAACCTGGACAGAGGTGAACTGTTGTAGCCATGACCCCACGCGTTGAAAGGAGCCTGAGAGATGGTCCTTCAATGCAGCAGGTCTCTGTTACTTTACAAAGCGTCAGTATGCCTGTGGGCAGCTCTGACCCTTAGGGAGGGAAAGCCCATACACTGAGCAGAGATCGGCCTCTCTAGAGCTCACCAACCCCTCCATAAGTGCCAGCATTTTCGCAGGAGCTATTTAGAACATGTCTAGCTCCTTGAGCCCTGTAGGTATCTGAGGACAGACCCCATGGCCTCCTCCAGGTTCAACAGCCTTAGCTTCATCTGGCATTCCTTCAGGTTTCCCGACCCTAGGAGCTCGACCACTCTCCTCTGCAAGCGCCCTGATTCATCAGTGTCCCTCCTACAATGTGTGGGAGAATGAACCCCAAACTCCAGGACGATACTACGCCCAGAGCCTATCGGGCTCTGTTTTCGGGGGGGAGGTGGCAGACTGAGCAGGAGACGCTGCTCTGAGGCCTAGAAGAAGCTATTAACAATTCCTGGCTACAAAGGGGATAGAAAAATCAAGGCGAATAAAGTAGAAAAGTGGGGCTCCTGAAAGCAAAGACAAGGACCGTGAACACAGTTTAGGAAGTGCGAAGATGTTAGTGGCATCCGGTAGATTTATAGCGACAGAAGAAAGCCCTCCCTGGCTGAACTGTTCCATGTTAGAATCCTTCGTGCACAACCTGATCCCCAGAACAAATGGCCTTTGGGGAACTTGGGTCTCTCTGTTTGTTTGTAAGCACTCCTTTATTTTCATAAAACTTGTTATTCTAAAATTTACCAACATAATAAATAACAAAAGAGAAATGGAAACCATTTAAACAAATGGCAAGTCAGAGATACCTTCTTTCTACCCAGAGTACAAACATTGATTAACATTCACTGAAACTCACTAATGCATGAAAAAGTTGAAAAAGTGGCAGACCCAGGGCAGCTGACACGGGCGCCGTGGAATGAACCGAAAGTCCTGCAGCTCTAGACGTTCCTTCCTCCCACCCCCCAGGAAGGTGCACGGGTGCCAGAGAAGGGAAGTGTCTCAGCTGTACTAGTCTCCTTGGACTTCCCCGTATTCAGGGCGGGGCATCTACGGAAGAGCCATGCCTGTGGAAAATTCCTACTTGGCCCATTGCAAACATGTCCACAAAAATCCACAGAAGACATTTCTAAATAACGGTCACATTTATCCCACTGGTGCTGGGCTCATCCATGTTGCAGCCTGAGGCAGAAGGACATGTGTGTCTCCTGATGCACCTGCTTTTGTGTATTTTTTCATGGCAACATTAAAGGAGTTGGAGAAATCTGGGAAATGTAAAATGTAAGTGTAGTAAAAATCACAACATCATGGTAAGTTTAAATATCTTATTTATACTAAAAACAGAAATTTAAAAAATAGTGTCACTTTCCTGGCTTTAAAGGAGGCAAGCTCAACAATATTTTCAAAACCTACCTCTTTGCTTATCTCATTTTCAGTGGAAGAAATTGCCATATTTGACAATTTCTCTTGACTGATAATCTCTTTAAAAAATTTTTTTATTCATTGATTTTAAAGTGGGAAGAAGAGAGGAGGAAGGGAGGGAGGAATAGAAAGGGAGATGGACAGAGACAGAGAAACATCGATTTGTTGTTCCACTTATTTATGCATTCATTGGTTGATTCTTGTACGTGCCCTAACCAGGAATTGAACCCACAATGTTGGCGTTAGCATGTTTGGGTGACGCTCTAAACAACTGAGAAATCCAGCCAAGGCTTAACTGATAATCTTAAATAATTTTTAAATAACTTTAGCTTATTGATCCTGTTTTTATTTAAGTAACTTTTTATCTTTTTTTCAATACGGATTTTTTGCATTAATTTTGGTTTTTTAAAACATCACTATTGTGATTACTGAGATTTTTGGTGCCCCCTTAAGTTTTGCACTGAAAGGTGGGCACCTCATTTGCCTCACCTTAACCAAGACCCTGTTGCTATTATTTTTAGAAACCTGAATAGAGAGAGTGGGGTGTCAACGCTGGTTTGGATGCAGTTTTCCAATAACCTCTGTGGGTCTCAATATTTTCCTTGTATCTGCCCTGGTTCCTAGCTATGCAGTCACAAAACCAGAGAAATGCAAACTTGTCACAGGTGTGCCACTAACTTTTAACCAAGGTCTCATTTTATTGTTGCTCCAACTGACTTGTTTCACTGAGCATAATACCCTCTAGGTCCATCCATACTGTCGCAAATGCTAAGATTAAATTCTTTTTTATTATTATTATTTTATTCATTCTTTTTATATGTCCCACAGCCTTTATATCCACTTGCTATGATGGGCACTTGGGTTGTCTGGGATAGATTCCTTTAAATAATATGATGTCCCATTGCTGTTGTTGGGAAACTGACTCGTGCAAGTACTGAAGGGATGGATGCTTTAGAGTCAAGTCTTGTCCTTGCAGTAGGAGGGACATGTGAAATTGTCAGCGCAGCATGCCAAATGGCATATTTACCCGTCACCTTTCTTGTGAGCATATGGCTTACTGTGCAGGCTTCATCAGATAACCATCATCTATAAAGCCAGCATGCATTTAAAGGGGAGTGAGTGGGACAGCAGCACACCGGAGTCTCGGTTGTTCTGGGAAGTCACCTCATGCAGAAACGTTTCCACCCGCAAACAGGCTGTATCTCAGGGGCTGTTCTTAAGTCTGCTGGGTTCTTAACACAGGCGACAGTACACACACAACCTCTAACATCCCTTCTGGTTGAGGCCAGCGCTGACTCACACGTGCTCAGGAATGTCTTCCTCGTCAGCCCCGGAAGGTCAGGACTTGGAAGTGAGGTAGGACTTCTGTACAGGTTTTAGGCGAGAGCACAGACTGATGAGTAAGGAAGCAGGGATCAGGGAGAAACAGAGATGGAGATTTTTATTTTTCCTGGCACTTCTCAGCTCTACAGTATGCAGACGACACATATCTGTAAAAGTCGCCCCAGGCTTCTAGTCTACCCCAGATCGGAGGAGAGGGAGGAAGAATGGCTTCTAAGCCACAATAGGGTCATACCTCCCCCGATCCCTACGTGCACGTAGGAGGAGGGAATCCTTCTGTGCTCCTCCTCCAGACTGAGAAAAAAGGTCCGTAATAGCTTTCTCTCCTTTCTCCAGCCTGGGCCGAGGTGCTGATGGCTGGCACACTGATCGACGTTAACGGATCCAAAGCTGACAGGCTCCTTACGCACTTCTGGGGGAGAAAGCAGTTTACCTTTTAAGTCGTAATGATTTTTGATCATTCTGAATTTAGCAGTAAGACACATCTATGTCTAAAAGCATGATACCTTATACATGTTTATGAGATGTGAACTGGAAATAAGAAATGTCAGGTAAATGTTCTTAATCATATTTTTAAAAGTCTACCTAGTTCTTTCCTGAGAGCCAAAACTGCTCATTCGGTCAATTCTCTCATAGCCTGTGTTTACTCATGTAGGCTTTATTTAGTCTAACACAAAGTTAGAAAATATATACAGCAGTGTTTACGTTAATATTATATGAAGACTCTGGTTTATGCGCATGGGTCAGTGCCAGGGAATTCACACTGCTCTCAGAGGGAGAGAGAGAGAAAGGGGGAAGGAAGGAGGGAGGGAAAAAGGGAGGGAAAGGGAGGAAAAAATTGGAGTTGCCTCATTCCATTGCTTCCATCTCAAGGCATTCTCGCACTCCGTAAAGTCAGAGACACTTTTTACTCAGCTATCATGGAAAGCCCTGCTTGCAATGAGGCATAAAGAGATTTTAAAACTTCTCATTTCCCAGGGCTTTTCTATTTGGTTAGTTGTGTTATTGGGACTCTGACCAGTCATGATCAGGAAAGAGCTGGGAGACCACAGGGCCAAATAGGTGCTGAGACAGGAGTCAGCAGCCCCTGCTGGGTTTGTTTCTTTTCGGGGTGACTAGCAAGTGACCTGCATGTCACACTTCAGTTTCCTTATCTGTTAAATGGGGGGGGACCTGTGAGGATTATACAACATAATGTGTAAGGCCCCTAGCCCAGTGCCCGGCACAAGGTCAACGCTCGAAAGCTTTTAGAAAGGAAGGAGGAAAAAAGGATTTTCCCAAATAGCCAGTCACCTGAAAGAAAACAGAACACCTCCAATTTATTAGCACGAAATCACAGAACTCTGTTTCTGAAAGGGCCTTTAGGTAACTGGCCTGGTGTTTCTGTTTGTGTTTAAGCCAGGGTTCTTCGAACAGAGCAGTATCAGGAACAGGCTGTGTCTCAGAAATCAAAGTGCAGCTGAGACGGGGTGGGGCAGAGAGGTGGCTCCAGCCCCTTCCTCCCAGCCTTCTCTGCCCTGGAAGACACCGAGGCATCTGACGCCTTCTCCAGAGCGTAGTCTGAAACTGAAAATCGGGTCCTACTCCACCATTTCTCCAGTAAAGCAATGGCCCCGAAAGGGAAGTGGTCCTTCAGTGCTACAGCCAGAGTGACATGCCTGTCATTTCCCAGGGCAGCACATGGGAAAGACTGGATGGGACCAAAACACATGAGAGTGTTTGACAAGATTCTCACAGAGAAACTTTTAAAAGATCTAGAGCCTTAGTTCACAATTTGTGACCTGTGTTTTTCTATAGCAGAGGATAAGATTTTGGGTGGCCCATTTCTATTTTCATGTTCATTTTCAACTATTTTTCATGCCACTTAAAGTTTTCTCTGTGTGGTTCTAGTACCTTCTGTCAGCCTTGAGGACAAATAGGTTTCCATAAAATTTGACTAGGAGCCACTACCCCTTCTCCTGCCCTGCTACCTTAGCCTGCTGCAGTCCCTTTTGATGCTAAAGAAAATGCTATCATTCCTAAATGTTTTCACATTCAGGGGTATTCTACTTGACCTCCTGGCTAGAGTGTTCTTTCTGGCGTGTTAGCACAGCACAAAAATGTAAACATGAAGCTGACCCAATGAAAGTTTGAAGTCAATGTATTTTCTTTTTGAGATAAAGCGATGTTTGTACAAACAACCTCGGACTCTATTTGGATAAGAAAGAAGATGTAACACAATTTATGACCCTGTACCATTTCCAAATGGGGCCAGTTTCCTGCTGGGCCATTCATGTGTCTTGATGTCCTTGAGGAAGGCATCAAGTCTTTTCACTCACTTTCAGAAAAGAAGGACTTTGAGTCGGGCGTAGTGTGGGGGGTGGGATTCTCAGTGGTCATGACAGCTGGTCTCTCGGTGCATAGCTCTGTTTGCACTGCTTACCTGGGCTTCCAACTAACTGTGCTCACGTCCACTCCCCTGGACAGGAGATTCCATGACAGTAGGGGCATGTCCTTTAAAGCTCTCTGAAAGGTCTCTCTACCCAGCTCATTCCTTGGCTCAGAGTTGGTGCAAAAAAAAATGTATTGACTGGTTTTCCCAGAGACTTCCTAGATGTTAATCAGGCATGTTGAGAACTCCATTATTCTGGATTCCTATACCAAAGGGAAATACATAGCCTGATGGTATTCTACTGGTTTGAAACATATATAATTGAATAAAAGAATACTGTTAGAACAAAGCAAAAAGACTCCTTATAGCAACTACAGATTCCATTGTCCAGGCCAACTGAGCTAGACTGGAGACCAAACGAATTCAACAACAATACATACAAGAATAATAATTGTACTTACTGAGCACTTACTGTGTGCCAGGCACAATTCTAAAAGCTGTATGTGCCATGTCTCATTTAACCCTTACAACAATCCTTTGAGGTAGACTATTCCTGTCCCCAAAGCTTACATCTTTACCCGCAGTGGTGGCAGGGTTTGACCCCAGGCACTGTGTTTCCAGACCCCACTTAACCAGTAAGTAAGTAACTGACTGAGTGAGAGAAAGGAACAGGCAACAGTGCTTTCGCTGTAGTAGAAATGCAGCAGACTCAACAGCTCTTATTTCTTCTCCCAGTATTTCTTAGTTGAAGGCTTTGATGTCCTGCACTTCCTGATTTTAGAGAAAGGTGTGGAAGAAAGATCAGAGAAAGCCATTAAATTGTTGACAGGTTTTTCTTGTTCTGATCTGACAGAGAATATTATAAATCACTGATCCATCTTGTTTTATTAACAAATTACAGTTCTTAGAGCATATGTCTTTTGAGTTACTCTAGGCATTTCTCAGATATTACCCAAATGATTTTTACCACACCACTGTGAGAATGTTAAGGGTAGATCTTACTCTCTCTGTAACAACAGTTAAACTGAGGCCGAGTGAGGCTAAGTCACTTGCCCAGAGGCCCATCACTCAGCCTTGGCCTCCTGAGTGTCAGCTCCCTATCTACTGGCAGCATTGTCCATGTGGGTTACCAAGGGTCTTGAGTTTACTGTGAAAACAAAGATGTTGTGTTGTTCTTTTAGGCTTGTGGATGGGTCCTAAGAGATCCTGATTGGCTCCTGAGGACATACTGTTTTGCTGGGTCAGTTTCCCATCATCCTGTCCCCTCAGTCGACCATGAGCCAGCCAGACCCTGCCAGTGACCCGGACCTCAGCCCTGCACCCCTGTGTGTGGTGTGCGGCCAAGTCCACGCCCCTGAGGAGAATCACTTCTACACCTACACAGAGGACGTGGACGATGACCTCATATGCCACATCTGCCTGCAAGCCTTGCTGGACCCCCTGGACACGCCCTGCGGACATACCTACTGCACTCTCTGCCTCACCAACTTCCTGATAAATAAGGACTTCTGCCCTCTGGATCGCATGCCGGTGGTTCTCCAGCACTGCAAGAAATCCAGCATCCTGGTCCACAAGCTCCTCAACAAGCTGATGGTGACCTGCCCATTCACTGAGCACTGCGCCGAGGTAGTGCAGCGCTGCGACCTGGAGCAGCACTTCCAAACCAGGTAGGGCCTCCTCCTTGGAACTTACCTGTCTTCCGAGGGCAGGGCTGCCTCCCTGGCCCTGCGTGCTCCACCAGAGGCCTGTTCCTCTGTCTTCTTTGCAGCCAGTGAAAGGATTCCCTCAAAATAAGAAACATTTTGGGTGTTCATGGTCGTGGTTCAGTGTAAGGAAACGGCACATGGTGGAGCTGTGTTATGTGTGTGTGTGTGTTTATGGGGCTATTTTTGGTGGCAAAATAGACATAAGACAAAATTGACCATTTTAGCGATTTTTAAGCATGTATTTCAGTGGCTTTAAATGCATCCACATCGTTGTGCATCTCCCCTCGCCATCACCCACCCTCAGAACTTTTTCACCTTCCAGAACTGAAACTTTGTACCCATTCCACAAAAAATCCCCTCCCTCCCCCTCCCCTGCAGAATTGACGACCATGAGTCTGCTTTCTGTCTCTTTGAATCTGACTCTTCTGGGAACCCAGAAAAGAGGAATCATTCGGTGTTTGCCCTCTTGTGATTGGCTTATTTCACGTGTGCACATTTTGAAATGTGAAAGATACTGGAAGGATCTGATGAGCAGCTTTCTCTGGGGCTCATGGTCCCCAAAAAGATTCCAGGCAGGCATTGCTTGTCTCTTCCCGTAAGAAAAAAGTCTCCTAACATGACCCACAATTACTAGTTTCTTTGGTGCGGGAATTAGCAAAGCCCAACTGTTCTTTGAAGAGATACGAGATATTTTCAACTAAGGATTAAAATGAAGAATTCTGAAAACTTTTGTCCTTTAAGTGAATTGTTCTATGAACTTTTCGGCCAAGGTGCACACACTGGCAGGAGGCCGATAGTGTAACCACCTCTGCTGGTAGCAGTGCTACCTGTTCCACCTGTCCGCCTCTGATTTTGTCCACTTACATTATCCTGTCCCGGGGCACTCCTCAGGGTGGCCCTGAGTCTTGTTCCACATGAGCTACTCTCTTAGAATGTTTAAGGTGGTTAGTAAAGTGTGAACAATAATACCCCAATTATTTTGTAATAGGAACTTTGGAAGCTGGTGTTTATCTTGGTCCCTGTCATGACCAGGGCAAGAGGCAGGTGCAGGTATTTTTTCTTAAGGTCACATTCCTTAGGTCATGCATCTGAGCCTTTGTCTTTTGGGACATGCAGATTCTCTGACAAGGAGGTTCGCCTCTAAAGCCATAGCCCAGCGCACTGCTGCACACGTGGTTTCCGTACCAATTGTGTCAGTGAACCTGTTTTTCTCCCTCAGGTGTTGAGCCAAGTGCATCTAACTCAGGTGCATGGGTTGCCTCGGACCCTCTGTTATGGTTAGAGTTTAAACTAGGATGCTCCTCTTCTCTGATTGGCTGGAAGGAGGCGTGGCCAGAGGAGAAGGGGATAGGGAATCTGTTTGCGACCTTTGCTGAAGATTTTGCACAGGGAGGAGAGGTATCGTCTGGAGGGAAGTAAGTCTGGGGTCGGGGAGAGGTGGGTGTTGCAGGTGCTGGTGCAGAGCCAGGGCCACATGTGGGGTCGCACTGGGCAGCGGAGCTGGGGAGCATGAGGAGAAGGCCCTGGTGCAGCTCCCTCCACACATCACATTCCTGGGTCGTTACAACTTGTACGTTTGTGTTTGGGAGCTCTACAGTGCCCATTTGCTGCTGTGACAAGTGATCACAAACTTAGTGGCTTAAAACCACAACAATGTGGTATCTTACCGTTCTAAGGGTTCTAAGCGCAATGTGGGTCTGAAGGTACTAACATCAGGGTGTGGGGAGGACTACTTCCTTTCAGCTCCAGGGGAGAATTGCTTCCCTCGCCTTTTCCAGCTTCTGGAGGCCACCTTGGCTTGTGGCTCCTTTCTCTATCTGCCAACACCAGGAGCACAGAAGTATAGAATCTCTGTGTCTCTCTCCCTCCCTCTCTCTCCCCCCGCCCCGTTTCCATGATCACATCTCCTCTGTGGTGCTGACCCTCCCACCTCCCTGTCATGAGGACACTGGCGATTCCATTGGGATCCACTCATTGCATCCAGCTGGATGATCTAGGCTCCTCTCTCCATCTCAGCACCCTTACCTTAGGCACATCTGCAAATAATTTTGCCATGTAAGGTAACATAGTCACAGGTTCTGTGGATTAGGAGGTGGGCATCTTAGGGTATGGTCATTATTCTGCCCTCCACAGGAGTTTTACAGGGACAAGAAGAAAGAGAGAAAGAAAGAAATAGAGTGCTTTCACCCAGCAGTTCCTCCTCTTCTAGAACTGATTTGGGGGCCAAGAATACCCTCTAAAAAATCGAGGTAAGATGACCCCTGGACCTTAAGGCAAGGCCAGAACAGAAGTGGAGCAGGGGAAGGGCTGGGAAGAGGCTGTTGGGGACCTTTGGGATCCCCAGGAGGGAGATGCCACAGTGCACTCAGTCCCCAGATGGGACTTCCATGCACCACCCACACAGGCAGTGTGACCCACACACCGGAGGAACTCTGGGGAAAGGCTTGACAAGCACTCAGCCACTACTGATGCACACGGTGGGAAACCACAGGGAGGAAAGAATGCAGAATTAATTAAGGTCCCTTCTCTGAGCTGCAGCCCTAGCGTCCAGCACAGGGCCCTCGGCTGCTCTCTGCGCAGGGAAACCCCCCCACGGCCGGCGGTGCTGGCCTCAGTACCAGTGCTTGATACTCTCTCCACTTCAGCTTCCTAATTAGGTTGAAACCAACATTTCCAAAAATACGGTGTATGTTAGTCATCAAATGCTTAATATACACTCCTCTGCTCCCAGCCCCTGGGCATTTTATTGGTGAAGAGGGAGAATGTGGGGCTAATCCAGAACCTGGCCCCAGAGCCCTCTTGGGCCTTGGGCTTGTGCCTGGGCAGGTAGACCACCTCTTTGCCCCCTGAGAGGGATGCTATGATTAAATAGTTACTGTCTCTATACTTCCATGAACTGGGAACACTAAGACATCAGTGTGTTCCTTACTGTCCTGTATGAGGCCCCCAGGTTGCTGGCTTCTATAGGAGGGTGTTGTCCTATGTTTGCGCTAAAAGGTAGCTCTGTTTATCAATTTTGCCTTTTGGTGTCAGGATTTAAGTATAATGAGTTTTTTAAAAAGCATCCTTTGGCTTATGGCACTATAGGGATGCACTAGTTAGGCTGCGTGGGCCTAGCATGGAGAACATTGCATTAATTCTGGTTGAAAACCGCCATGTGACAGATAGGAATCCCCACACTCCCTTCCAGGATGTGCAGGAGAGCTTCGTAATGAACTTCACAGGAAACTCCATGCTTAGCTTTGTCTACCTGTAAAAGGGGCTCGTTGAGTACAAAGCTCTTGGAGAAATAATCACATTTAGGATGTTTCCATGTGTCTCTAAAAAGGACGCCAAGTGGAGAAATGTTTTCCGCTTCGGCCCAGGTCTCGGTTTGTGGCCTGCCCTGCGGACCGTGCTGAGGATAACAGTCCGCTTGACTCAGGCATGCAGGCAGATGGCATCTCCTCTGTAAACAAGTGCTGCCTGTTTTCTCCAGAATTTGTCACACTTGTAAACATCGTTATCTAAGTACTTCAGACCCGTGGTTGAACGTAAATCCGTAAGTGAAACATTTAGGGCCAGCTTCGGTTCTGAGCAACTGGCCGCACCAGCAACTACTTGGACAGCTGTCTCCAACCTCAGACTGAGGGGACTTCTACGGCGGACATCTGAGCAGTGAACTAATGTTTGGACTCTTTGGCTGATTCTGTGGCCTTCTGCCCTCTCAGATGCTTGCAGACTCCCGTCACATGGGTGTACTGCAATGAATTCCCACGAGGGTGATGGTCTCGTCGAGTCAAATGGCAGCTTTCCGAACCGAGGGACATTGCCAGCAGACATAGCCGGGACGCTGCAGAGGGCCAAGGCAGTGCGTCGCTCTTGACCCAGACCATCAGAGGGCGGCGGGAGGAGGCAAAGCTTCCCCTGCCCAGATTCTGAGTGGGAGTCGTCTTGGGCTCGTCTCCATCTTTATTGTGAACATCAGCCTCAGCATCTATAGCATTTATCAAGATCCACAGTAGGCCAGGCCCTGAAAGAAGGAAGAATCTAGACAAGCCACGATATCTGCCTCTGAGGAAATGCCAGTTTAGAAGTAAAAGAGAGAAGTTGAAAACACACACACTGAGCCGTTTCACAGCACAAGTCACTTTGCCCTTTAGTTTCTCTCTTAGGGAAGATAATAAAAATTGGAGATAATAAAGCTGGCCCTCCTTACGTATTCACTAGCATGAATAAAGAGATCTTTGTGGAGTGCTCTGAAATCGACCCTGAACGGAGATGCGATGTAGTGGGCACGCCCCACTGAAGGCTCTCGGGGTTATTTTCCTGATTAACTTTGTGCCCAGTCTCCTAGAGGTCTCTTCTCCAGAGGCCCTCCCGGGAACCTGCCCTGAGCTTCACTTTCTATCAGGGGCCCTTTTCTGCAGTGTGTTCAGCACAACGCAGGCTCAGCGAGCTGTTTACAGTGCAGGGAAGGCTATCCAGCCTGCCTGAAGGTCTACGGGAGTGTCACCCTGCGAGGGGTGGGCAAGTTAGAAGTCTTGTCGGTCGCTGCAGCCTGGCTCAGCATCCCCATTGTAACTCTGACACACGTCCTTCACCTGGCTTTCCTACCCTGAGCCCACCGTTTCCCTGGCTTTCCCTGGCTGACAGCCACTCTTTCGGCTCTCCTGGGCATGGAAGAAATGAGGCATTTTTTTTTTTTTTGCATTAATTTTGGAGAGAACCATTGAATTTGCATCAGATTATGCTCCAAAAAGCTCTTTAAAGAAACAACATTCTCCTGGACACTCATTCCCAGAAATTTTCTTTGCCTCGTTTCCTTCTTCCAGCTCATTTATTAGCCATCTGTACAAATGCTCTGCCCTTTCCACAGCTCTTGTACGTTTTGAAGTTCTGTTTTGCTAACTTGTCTCTGATCAAGAGAGCTGGGCCACATAATTGACTCTTTGACTGAGTCGAATTCTATCTTATTCTGCAAATATTTATTATCTCCTGCATTCCAGGTACTGTGGTGAGGATATGGTGGAAAGCGCAAGCTACAGAACTCCTTCTTTCAAGGAGTTCCCTGTTGAGTGAAGAGAGAAGAGACCAAAACAATAGGAGGTGATAGGTGACACCTGAGATGGCATTTAAAAGATAAATAGGATTTAGGCAAAACCTGGTGTCAAGGATTAGGGTTAGGACTATTGACTGGCAAGAAAGCTGCAGAGAAATCCATGACCATTTAAAGGGAGATTTTTATCTCCAAGGGATTGTTTTAGTTAGGATTATATCTGATGGCAGGTCATAGAAAATTCAAGTTATATTGGTTTAACTATTACAAGTTTTCTTTTTCTTATTTAACACCAATTCTAGGGGTAGGGAGTCCGTAATGTGGCTATGATGCCATCAGTAATCCAACCCAGGATCTTCTGTTTTCAGATTAGCTTTCATTCCCAAGTTTGTTACCTCATGTTCTCAAAATAGCTGCTCAAACTCTACCATCACATCCAGGTTTCAAGTAGAAGGAACCACACAGGAAGAACAAGGCAGGAAGGGCAAAATACAGTGCAAAGACTAAGACTCCATTCCTTAAAGAGCTTTCTGGGATGCCTCATCCAGTAATTTCTGCTCACACCTCACCAGCCAATACTGTGTTACATGGCTACCCATCCTTGAGAGAAGTTAACTGCATCAGCACCATGAACAAAACCTGGGTTCTGTTACAAGGAAGAAGAGGAGATTAGATATGGGGTAGGCAGCCAGCAGTTCTTGCAATAGTGACATAAGCAACAACAAAAAACAATACCTTCATGTTTATACTGCATTCATATCCGTTAATGAATTTTATCCTCTCAAAATGCAAAGAGGTGAAAGGGCAGGCATTCTTATTTTTTTGCAGAGACTCCAAAAAGTGACCTGACAAGTCCAAGATGATCAGAAATGCGATCCAGTGCACTCCAGAACCCATGGGCTTTATTATGCACAGTGATGTTTGTGAGTTATGATCTATGCAGTAGAGCAGGTCTCGGGACTCGGTGAAACTCCGTATTCTGGAAGAGACTGTGATATGTCATGTCCCTGATGGTGCGAGAGGGAAAAAAAGAACAAGAAGAGAACAACAAAAACTTTTGAGACAGGTGCTGACCTGCCAGCTGGGCTCATTCACTACTATTAGTCATTATTATTAACAATATTTATAACAATAGCTAACACTAATTGAGCCCTTTGTTCTTTATAGGCATTATCTTATTCTACCTTCATAACAACGCTATGAGCCAAGCCCTGTCATTATTGTCTTTCTTTAGAGGAGGAAATGGGGGTTCAGAGAGGCTGAACAACATGCTCGGTGTCACACAGCTAGTACGTGGTAGGGTTCAGGTTCAGACTCTAGCCTGTCTGACCCCAGCATCTGATACCAAGCCTGACTATCTTTTCACTTCTCTTCACCAACCCTGATTCACTATTGCGTACCAGACTTAACTGGAATTCAAATTAGGGCCTCAACAAAATTAATATGTGTCATGCTTTATCAAGGTTGCTTATCTTGGATCGAAACTGTAGAAGGTAAATCTGCACATTCTAAGGATCTACGGTTTTTAATTTGTTTTAGACCCACCTCAGGTAAATGCAGGTCTCTGCTGCCAAATTCCTACTTCCTGCACAGTTTATGGCAGCTTTTTTCATCCTGTCGATTTTGCTCTGGTTTTCTTCCAACCGAGTGTAGTTTGCTGGGATTGCTTGGTTGTCAGTAATGGAACTAGCCCTTTGAGCCATTTCTGTTGAGATTCAGGTCTTGAGTTGACAAGATGGATTTTAATCTTCTTGGATGTAGAGTAGGAGAGGGCTCCTGGGGGCTTCTGTGGCATCCCAGAGCTTAGGGCTGTGGAAAAGTCCTATTGTTAAATGAGATAGTACAGTCTAGAATCACAGGTCTTAAGGCTGGAGAGGTGATGTGGTCCAGGCTCTGCGGACCAAGCCGATCAGCCACTCCATTTCAAAGATGAGATGACTGAGGCTCGGGAGCATACACGAAGTGCCCAGGGTCCTGCAGCCAATGTCAGCGCTTATTTCAGTCACTCAGGGTGACAGAGGAGTGGAACGCCTTTTCTCCTCACAGAACAGAAACCTATGCATTGTTTGGATAGAACTTTATATTTATCACAGCTCTTTGTTTTCCTTAAGGAGACTACTTTTTAAAAATCAGGAAGGAAGCCTTCACCTCTCTTACATCTGCTAGTACAGTCAGGATAGTGACAGGTAAATGACCTTAAATGCACGTTCTGAATGTACACTTAGAGGTGGAGTTGGTTCATACATCATACTTCTCTGTCGCAATATCTGAACGCTCACTTTGAGCTCAGATCTCCAGCCTGTGTTCCCGAGGTGCTAATCCCTTATGGTGCCCTGCTCTAGCAAGCTGGAGGACCACTTTGGTTATTTGCTCATTCACAGATATGCCACGCTCCTGCCCTCTCCCAGCACAGTTTAGCTTCCAGCCCATCTGCTCCCAGCCAGTGATGTAAATGTACCAGCTGCTTCTCAAGAACCAGTCGGCATCCTGCAGGAGGGGCAGGGCCCTTTCGGGGCATCAGCCTGCTTGCTCTCATCCTAAGCCCTCTCGCCAACCATGGTGGGTTCCTCCGTTCTGCTGCTTCCCCATCGGAGAGTCAGAGGGTGCTGCCCTCCTACAAGCTCCTGATTTATTTATCAGTGTGGCTCGATTGAAGGGCTGTAAATCAGATTCCTTATGATCTGACTGTGGGGGCATGGCAAGGTTTGTTTGAAAGGGCTGGGCCGGGCCCCCACAGCCGACAGAGGAGGTGGCCAGGAAGAAAGCAGCACTCTGCCCGGACAATGAAGGCGCTTCTGTTGCTGGTCCTGCCCTGGCTCAGCCCTGCCAACTACATTGACAATGTGGGCAACCTGCACTTCCTGTGCTCAGAACTGTGAGTCCCCCTCCAATCATACCTGCCTGGGTTGGTGTGTCTGGTATTTGGGGGCTGGGACCTGAGTCAGTCCCCCTGGAGGTATGTCTGTTTAGAGGAATAAATGCCACATACCTGGATGTGCTTGGAAAATCACCCTGCCAGCGTTTAAAGCAATGCTTAGCTGTCTGTGACTTCACAGAAAAACACCATCTTTCTGATGCGGTGCTTTCCCAACAAGGCATTTTTTTCCTGCTTCTGTGCCAACACAGCTTTCTTTTTTTGCACCCTGCTTTTTCTCAGTAGATGGGTCTTCTCTTCCTTCCATAAATAGAACCCGAGGACAGAGCCTGCATGCACAGATCTGCAGCCCTTCTCGGGCGCTTCTCACTGCAAACAGATATCATCGCTTTTTGATACCGTTGGTCTCCATCCTTGAAACATTTATAGTGTCAGCAGAGGGGAAAGATAACCCTAAATGTAAAGTACACACACACACACACACACACACACACACACACACACACACTTTTATATATACATATGTATCCATTTTACTTTTATTTTTGGTAATTATCAAACATATGAGGGAGCAGACAGTGTAGTGAACACCCATATTCCCATCACCTAGATTTAATGATTAACATTTTGCCACCTTTGTCTCATTTATTCTTTACTGAAGTTGTTTGGAGTGATTTGCAGTCATCATAACCTTTCAACCTCTAAATACATCACTATGTGTCTCTAAAAAATAATGACCTTTTTCTACATGACCTGTGTCTGTTTTATAAGAGGAAATGACTCATGTCCCCAATCTCTACAATGATATTTTTCTGGCTCCTTTCGTTAATAAGCTTTGAAAGATTGCAGACTGATGTGAACAGCTTTTAGCCATCATATAAAACGTGCTGCTGTGTGTGCCTCGGTGTTTGGAGCATTTACAAAAATGTATTTCTCCCTACTAACCAGACTGGTAAAGACAGCGAGGGTTGGCTTGTGTGTAAATTAGGGTCAGTAAGCAAATGCACAGAGGGACCCTAAAAAGAGTTCCTAGAGCCCAGACTAGGAAGGCTTGGCTGGTTGTATTTAGACAGAGATGCCGTGATCCCCCTGAATCTGTGGCAGTAACCAGGGCCTCTTTTGTAATTAGCCAGACTAACCAATTTGTCCAGCACAGTAGATGCTCAATTAATGCTTGATAAATAGAGGAAGGAACAAATTTGCCTAGGTTCTTGGAAACACCCTATTGATTTTGAAGATTCTACATTTGAGGATTATCTGGTCCCCCCTTGTCGGAATGTTACCCTACTTTACCTTAGATAAAAAAGGTTCAAAGAGAAAGTATCTGGCTTAAATCTAAATAGTGAGTGCTTCTGGGGCAACAATGGGACGTTGTGGAAGCTTTTCTACAAAAATATGCAACGGCAGAACTAGTTGGGGTTGTGAAAAGTCCCCTTCCTCTCTCGATGAACGCTGAGGTTGGTGTCTCTGAAGCCAAAGCACCCCCCCACCCCCGTTCCTTCTTCCCCACCTGCAATCCTTATTAATTGCTGTGTTAGTTTCATAGGGCTGCTGGGACAAATTACTTCACATTTGGTGGCCTAAAACTACAGAAATTATTCTCTCACAGGTCTAGAGGCCAGAAGCTTGAAATCAGGTGTCCACAGGGCCAAGATTCCTGGAAGGACTCTAGGGGAGAATCCTAACCCCACTGCTCCCAGTTTCTGGTGATTCCAGGTGTTCCTTGGTTTGTGGCCACATAACTTCAGTCTCTGCCTCCATCTTCACATCACCTGCTCTTCTATGCCCTCTCCAATTCTGTCTGTCTTCTCTTCTTCTTATAAGAACACCTGTCATTGGATTTAAGGCTAACCACCTGGATGGATAATCCAGGATGGTCTCATCTTGAGATCTTTAGTTTAATTGCACCTGTAAGACCCGTTTTCCAAATAAGAACATATCACAGTTTCCTGGTAGATCTCTCTTTTGGAGGACACCATTCAACCCCCAGTAGCAGGTGCTACTGAGGAGCCTGTCCATTAAGCTACTTTTAGTTTTATAGCCTACTCGAAAGAAGCCTCTCATACTGGCTTAACAGTTTTCTTTTCTACAAGTTCCTGAATCAAAGGCAACTTTTCTGTTGCCTCTCAGTTGAATAACTGAGTGGATGCAAGCAGGCCTTTCTTTCCAAAATGTGAAGCAGTCCAGGAAGCACGGTGCCAGGAAATTGCCAGGACGCTGTCCTCAAACTAATTTGCTAGAACTTTCCGGGAACCTTCTAGTAACTAGAATCTAGTTGCTGGGAACGCTTTACGAGAGAAGTCTGTGCAGATATTCCCTGACGCTGCTGGTGATGATGAACTAGCCAGTGAATCAAGGACACGGTGAATTTCAGGAACGGAGGCAGGCGCTGCAGGGAATACAGCAGTCAGAAATTAGGCACTGCACTCACCCTCAAGGAGATGACAGTCTGAGAAGATGAAATGTAAACATGTAAGAAATATAAACAATAACCCAAGGCAAAAGAGGGCAAGTCTTTAAAAAGAAGGGCAGGTAATAAATTGAGAAGAGGCAGAGATTGTCCATTTCAGTGAAATTAATTGGGGAAAGCTTCTAGAGAAGTTTGGGGTTTGGGAGGGATCTTGAAGAAATTAGAGAGAATTAGGCAAAAGAGAAAGCACTGCAAGGTAAAGAGCACAGGCGAGCAGGTTGTGAGGTGGCTGGTTGGCATCAAAGCTCTGGAAAATGGCAACCGAGAGCAGTACATGGGACTGCTGGGTGCATCTGGCATTCTAGGGAGAAGAGGGGCTCTTGGGTGGTGGCTGCACTTCACCCTGAGGTGAAGTGACCCTGCTCTCCCTGCCGCAGGCTGCTGGGGTCTTGGAGACAGGCAGAGCTGGAGGAGTCTTCTGGGAAGGCCCTGGGAAGCCGCCTTCCTCTTGCCACCTGTGTCTAAGTTGGACTCTGTCTCAGCCCTGTTACCTCGAGGCCCCAGCTGAAAAATGAGCTAATCCAGTAAATGGAGTCAAATTTCTCACGTGGCCTGGGGGGGATCTTAAACTCAAGTGCCGAGGGAACCAGGCAGGAGCAGTTTAAACCTGTGAGTCATTTGGCTATGAAACCAAAGGAAGTGGTATCCTCTGGTCAGCTGCAGCAAACACAGCAGACACAGGGGTGGGCAAAAGTAGGTTAAGAATCATAAATAATACAGTGATTAACAAATAAATAATAATACCTACTCACAACTGAAAACTACTTTGCCCACTCCCGTGTATACAATATATAATATCTTAAGGCATTCAAATCCAATTTAACACAAAATATAAGAAGAACACCATATCTGATCCACCTTTGCCCTGAAGGCTGGTAATTTATGCTCATTGCCACCTGCTGCCACGACCCACAGGGAGTGAATCCCACAGGCGAGGCCAAACCCAGAGTATTTGGGGTGCAGCCCCAATCCTCAGGTTGGGGCAGAGCGCTGAGGTTGCTCTCGGGGGCATGCGCTCGGGTAAAAAGCAATGCTGTCTTTCCCTACAAGCCTCACCCCTGACTCCCACAAACTCCTTCTCAGTTTTCTAGACCCCAAAGTGAATTTAGGAAACAGACTTTCACTTTTAGGGGCGTGAGCATGGACACCGCCTTCTGGTCTTTCTGGACCTATTTACGGCCCCACATAGGACACCCCTTTGGGGAGGAGCCCTTCGAGCAGCTCGGGTTCTGAGGACAGCCCGAGTAGGAGCCGAGGGCTGGGTGTGGTTTTTAAAATGCATTTGCTTGGGCTCTAAATCAAACCTTCTAAAACAAAATCCTTGAGGGAGGCATCCATGTTGCTTCTTAAGTTCCCCAGGTGATTCCTATGGGGCCCATCTTGTTTTCATGCTGAACAAGTCCCCCAGGTGAGCCTTATGAGGCACTACAATATAGGAACCCTTAGATGGAGCTTGGATGCCACTCCCCTCGTCTTCCTCCGTGGAACAGCCTCGCTCCGCTCTCCGTGTGTCCTCGGTGCTGTGTGCCATCAGCAGCCTTCGTGTTTGTCCCCTCTACAAGGTCAGTGCTGACGGGGAGAGCTTGGGAAGTGTTAACAGAGTGAAGCTGAACTGAGATGAATTTGTCTCCTATGTGGCCAGGGCCTAAACATCGCAAGCAGTAGTCAAGGACGCCCCGGTTTGGAGTCTTTGGAAGGGAATGTGACCTTGCTGGTAATGGGCAAACTAGCCTTATCTCAGGTGTTGTAGAAAGCAGTGCTGTGGTCAGATACCTGAGGTGGTCCAGCTGCTCTGGTCAGTGATCTCCCGTGGATTTTGTGACACTTCTTTAAATATGTTGGTTAGTAAGAATACTGGAGAAAACCTTAGAGTTTGGTGGAGAGACAAGATGCATTTTATGGAGCACACGCAACTCTCAAAAGCCATTTACAGAACATTGCAAAGGTCTGTCATCTTTCCCCACCTTGAACATTTCCAGCCCCAGCTCCTTGGGAAATATTCTCCATTTGTGTGTGTCTTCTGGCGGAGACGGTCCATGCCCGTGGCATAAAGTTTGAGTGAGTTTTGAGCGGGCACGTAGTAAGTGGGAGCCCTGCCTTGCAAAGTGGATAACTGCCCTTTGTTTTAGGGACCCAGTTATCAACAAGACCGCTAGGCAGGGTCGCTGGGGGATGACGGGTCCCTGCAATTAGCGCTACTGCCATAGCTACGTGGCTTCTCAGAAAGTCAGGAAATGCTGGCTCTGTCTCTGGTTCACCGTCAAGTGTTTTTGGTTTGCGAGTGTCATCACTGAACAGTATTCATGCCAGTATCTGCAGAGGAAAATTACGCCAGCCCTGACCCCTGTGAGAGGTTCAGGCTCTAAGGGGGCAAGTTTCATTACCATTGGAGCTTTGTGCTGAGAAAATGACGATGAGTGACTCTGATTTCGAACTTGAATCAGTTTCCGTGGAAGGACAAGGTCACCTGGAGAAACTGCTAAGAGCACAGGTGTTAGGAGGCCACCCTGGGTGTGTCCTTCCTGGGAAGTGGGGTGGGTCCCAGACGTCAGAGACTCGGCCCATGAGCCCCACCATCCACCTCCCTAGCCAGGCTTTCTCAAACCAACCAGCACAACACGCTTCAGACAAGCCATAGTCATTGCGCGGCGAGAATGTGCACTTGGGGGCCCGTAGGCCAGAGAGAGCCCCAGCTCACACCCAGCTGGACGTTCCAGACTTCAAGTGAGGAGACTGCTTGCCTTAATTTTATAGATCACCCTTTCAGCCCTGGTCCGACTTCTCAATTTCCCCTCGCCTAGGTCAAGGCCTAGCCTCAGTAACCTCATTTTCTCCCCGCCAACTTCAGGCAGCCTTGGGCCAGGTGTTGAGCTAGGAACTACAGAACTCAGGGAAACATCTTTTTAAAAAGCTTTATACTAAACAGATCCACAGAGGCATGTCTAGATTGTTGCTGTTGAATTCTTTCTTGTGTGAATGGGGGGTGGGGGGGATGAGTGAGAGAGCAGCGGGGTTACCTCAGGGTCCGTTTCCTCCTCACTTCATTTTCACTGTGTTAACTACTCCCCACACTTCTGTCGACAGAAGTGTCCAAACCTGTAGAGAGATTTTATGAGTTTATTTGAGCCAAACTGATGACAATTGCCGGGAAGCAAAATCTCAACAGATTGAGAAAATGCTCTGGAGAATGGCAGTTTTGCAGCATATTTTATACATTAGAATCAAAAGAGGAGACATAGGGTTACATGAAATCCCTTGGTGGTCGATTAAGGGGGTTGGAAAAAGGGAAATCTCTGGGACTGGGTAAAAAGTAAAATGGAGAGACACATACTTCTTTGACAATGGTGGGTGCAGGATAGTTCATGAACATTCACAGCACAGAGGTGGTGTTCAGGGAACAAACTAACAATGAGGAGGTCTGTGGTCTCCTGTCCTGGTACCTAGGTGTGCCCTGAGCGGTCTGGTAAAGGAGATTACTCTGAGATTCTAGTGATATGTTGTCTTAGACGCAAAAAGACAATAGACAGGCTCAGTTAAGGTGAAGATTGACGTTCATTAAGGAAGCTACAGGCCAGGGTGTGACCGCCTACCACGACTCACTTTCAGTCATGAATGTTGTGTTCAGGCCCTCCTACATGGCTACTTTGGGTCTCTGGTCTGTAAGACCCACCACGTAGGCCTCCCCAGAACTCATCAGCTTTAGAGCATGGCCCCTCTTCATCCACTTTCCAAGTTTAAACCAGCAGACTGAGCCCTATGGGTCTGGCAGTAAATGCTGAGTTGAGTCTCAAAGAATTTGTTTCTTATCAAAATTGAAAAGAAGAAAAAATGCTGATTTCTGGATTTTTTTTTTTTGGTCATATGTTTTGAGGGTTTGAAGCCGAGTTTGGATTAGGACCTGGAAGGAAGGAGGTAGAACTTACAGAGGAAATGGGGTGAGGTGGTGAAATCCTATTCCAACGAAGAGGAACAAGGCCTGGTCTGGGGGAGCCGAGTGGGGGCCCCTTTGGGGTCAGTGATTCTCTTCACGTCTTTCGAATGATTGCAGTTCAGCACATGTTTCATAGGGCATTCTTCCTTAAATCTACAAATGTCTGTATTTGGAAGGAAATTGAAGCCGTATGTTCCCAATTCATTTACATTGAACTCATCACAATGTTGCTTTGTAATGATTCTTTGATGTTCAAAGAGGCTAGTAGTCCTGTTCAATGATCTTATGTTTTTCTTTCTCCTCTGGAATCAGCACGTTTTCTTTTACCCAGCAGTAAAGCAACTTCAGTCCTAAACAGTTTGCTTTCTGGTCTAAAATGGAAAACCCAGGAGTTTCAAGGACACGTGCCGGTGCCTGGCGAATGGTGTTGGCCTTTCTCTGGGTCACACAACTATGTCAGGTAGATGAAAGGCAAAATGGGGATTTCTTTAACGTAAGATCTCACTGATTGTTTCATGTTTGGTTGATTTATTTTCTGTATTTTAACTTTTTATTATGAAAATCTCAATTCAGAAGTAGAAGAGTATAATGAATCCCCATGCACCTTGTCACCCATCTTTGATAATTAACAGGTTACGGCTATCTCATATCCTCCTTGAGTCGTTCTGAGGCAAATCTCAAGCACCATATTTTATCTGCAAATATTCCCACATTTATCTGTAAAGGACAAAGATTATTAAGAAATACATGTAGCCTTGGCTGGTGTGGCTCAGTGGATTGAGTGCCAGCCTGTGAACCAAAGGGTCACCGGTTCGATTCCCAGTCAGGGCACCTGCCTGGGTTGCAGGCCGAGTCCCTGGTGGGGGCATGTGAGAAGCAGCTGATCAATGTCACACATCGTTTCTCTCCCTCTCTTTCTCCCTCCCTTCCCCTCTCTCTAAAAATAAACAAAATCTTAAAAAAAAAAGTATGCATATAACCATAACATTAGTGTCACACCAGAAACAAATAACTGTAATTCGTTATTATCAAATATGCAATCAGTTCAAGTTTTTCCTCTTGTCTCATAACTTTTCTTTTAACAATTTGCTTAAATCGTGAGCTAAATGAGATCTATACCTTTCACTTGGTTGGCATATCTCTTAAGTCCCCATCCCCCACCCCTTTCAAATATCATTGATGCAATGGAGTTCTTGAGGTAAATTCTGAAGAATACAGCTTTGGCAAACTCAAAATACTGAGCTGGTAGCTGAAAAAGAGAAAAATAAAGTAATTCCTTTAATCAACTATCAAATCAAGAGAAATGTAAAGGAGGCAAGATCCAAAACATTGAACAATCATGTAAGTCCAACCAAGATGAGTGTTTTTGATGACCTTGTCACCTAGAAGCTTTGCGAGAGGAACTTAGAGGATGAAGGAATATCTTCTCCCTAAAGCTCCCAACTCTTCTGATCAGATGCCTGTCATATGTATAGTGACCTGTTTATACATTCTACACAGGTATTTCTGCATTATTCTATCCATTAGAAAACATAACGTTGTAAAGGGTAAGAGAAAACTGTACACACATGTTCTGTTAGAGTCTCCCCACGTTCCTTGTGGGTGTGGTCACTGCGGAGACCACCACAGAAAAACAGGCTCTCCATGCTCACTGGCATTAGAACACCACCCCCTCAAAGTCAGCAGAGGAAACTTCCCGCCATCGGTCTGTGGGACTGGTCTTGGAAGGAGTAGGGCAGGACATGGCCCATTTCTGCAGGACAATGAAAACTGGGCCGAAGCACCAGACATCTTTTCTCATAGGCATCTTTCCCCTTCCGACCATCACGCGTTCCTGTGCGTGGCCCACGTGGGTTCCGCTTTCTTCCAGCTTCCTCCACACCTGCATTCGTAAACACCAAGAGTGGGGCTTCAGAGGGTCCAGGGTTGTGAAACCAGAAGTATTTGGAATTTGAGGGGTCCTCTTTTTTAAAAAACACACTCTCATGAATTCATACTTGCTAGATCCTCAGTCAGGCTCTTGGAAGGGTTCGTGCATGCCTTGGGGTATAGTCATCAGTCTTACGGTAACCCTCTTCCTGTGTGAGCACTAATGTACCACTGTGTATCTGGGTGCTCCCCCCCCAATTTCTTACTAAGTTCCCCATAGAACTGGCTATAGAACATTAGTTCCCCTCTAAACCTACTTCTGTGTTTAACTCTTGCATATCCAGAGCTAAAACAGTCCTCCTGATGCTCTGTGGGCCTATTAGGTGCCTGTGGCCCCTCCTCCACCTTTTGCCTTTATTAGAGGGAGAGGCCAGGGCCCCAGGACAATGAGCAAGTCACTTTGCCATCCTGAGGACTGTAAACAAGTGGCCTGCCACTGGAGGCTTGGGGGGGGGGGGGGTGAGATGATTTGGTGATTTAAGGCAGACACTCTGGATTGAGGCTGACTTGGGTTCCTATTTAGTCTCTGCCAGCTAGGCAACACTGGACAAGTTATTTAGCCTCTCTGAGCTTTTCTCATTTATAAATGGGAATAATAATACATATCTCACAGGTTGTTGTGAGTATTGAATACGATTATATAAAGCATTCAATATAGTTTCTGGTCAAAGCAGACCCTTAAAAGAACACATTTCATCGATTCTGAGGTACTTGTTAGTCTGTGAGAACAGGCTATGTCTTAGGATTGATGGCATCATGCAAAGTAATGGGCAGTTTTTTATTCTTGGTGATCTTTAAAATAATGGTGCGTTCTATAATAAGCAGAGTCTTCAATTTCATAACATTTGATAATAAACTTCATCCATAGCATGGATAGGCCAAGGTCAAGAAAACAGAATTGCTGAAACCATGTAGTCCTTCCCTCCCTCCCTCCCTCCCTCTCTTTCTCTCTTCCTTCCTCCACAGAGAGGCAGGTTAGTGACTTACCTGAGCTGAGAAAGGTGCAGCTAGCATCTTGGGGTGGAGTCTGAGGAGAGACCTGAGCTATTTGTCAGTGGACGGGGCCATGCCTCCCACGCAACTCCCCTTACACTAGTGGGTCCTTCTCGAACACACCCCCATTCTTTCTCGACTCTGTCTCCCACTCTTTCTCATTGCTCAGCCAGTTCTCATTTAGTTCTTTTCCTTGTTACCATGACACCGGAGCTCCTACCCTCTTTCCCTTCCCTAGTCTTCCTCTCCCTCCCCCAACCTGAAGAGGAAGGCTGGATCCAGCCTATTTGGAATCTGGTGGAATCTGGGGCCCAGAACCATAGTTCTTTTAAAGCCAAAGGAGGATGTGGAGATGATGTAGCCCAGTATTCCCATTTTATAGAAGAAGAGACTCAGACATAGTAATTTACCCAAATGATTTAGCCCTGACAGTAACAAGCTCTGTGACCTTGAATAAGTGATGATATTATTTTGGGAAACAATGATAACACATTCATTATTTTAAGTCCTCAGGAAACAATAAAACTGGAGCTGTTAAAATTTTAAATTAACAGCTTTGGGCAAAGCAGTGTCATAGATGTGATACAATAATGCATGTGACCATGCCTGTCACTCATTAGGAACTGAATGTCCTCTAAAGGTATCCTCCCATCTGGGCATGCTCAGTGAATGCTATTATTGGACTTCCTTGCCCAATTTTGTGCAAATGCAACCTGGGGCCACTTCACCTTTACATTTGAATATGGCATTCCATATATAAAGGATGACCACAGGGAGGCAAGGCAGAGCCCAGTGCTGACGCAATTATAAGCTTCAGTTTGTGATTAAAAATCTGGCCTCTGAAGTCATTCAGATCTGAGTTCAAATCCTGCATCACGTACCACCTGTGTAACCTTGGCTAGATTAATGACTTAACCTCAGCTGGGCCTCAAGTTTCTCATCTTTTAATCAGCTCTTAATGATAGCACCTAACTCATGGGGGTAAAAAGTAAATATAAGACAGATGAAATGCCTAGCAGATGCCTGGAACATTGTAAGTGCACTGTAAACAGCCGTGGTGATGAGAAATGACTTTATGTGCAGCTAACAGCAAATGAAGTGAGTCCCTGAGAGTCACTGAGTTTAAGGAGACTCCCCTAATGATCCAGCCAACCTGGAGCACAGGCATCCTGATTCCAGAATCAGTGCTTTTTTCCACAGCAACTCCCTTTGTTGCCATGGAGATGGCATTGCTAGGGTGTGTGCTAAGTTGCTCCAGGCCTTTATAATTCACTAGGGACAGCTTGGGGGACAGAGATGGGTTCTGAACCAGAAAAATAAATTGCTCTGTAGAAGAAATTTTCTGGGTAGAATATTTGGGTAGTTTCTTCGGCTAGTTAAAATTATGCTGAGTATGTACAATTTTTTCCACTGAAGCAGGCATAAGGGGGCAGACTACAAGTGGTCCCAAAGACATCTTTAAAGTGGTCAGCCAAAAACGTTTTTGGCCTCATGAGCTAATTGATGATGGATTAAAGAGGATCAAAGGGGTTCTGTTGTAAATGCATCTGGAATAATAACCCTTTCTGCCAATGCTGCTGCAGTTTTTATAGAAAAACACCTGGGCACCATCCAAAGCAGAAGTCGCCTGCTACCCCCATGACAGAAACCCTGTGAAGGTTTGAGTGTCATCAGGAATGTGCGTGTCGTGAAGCAATACGATCCCGCGTATGGACGCCAGAGCTAGACAGACCCTGGCTCTGCCACTTACTAGATGTATGTCTTTAGGCAGCTGCCCTCACCTCCTGAGATCCACCTTACAGAGTCAGGACTAAATGAGGTCATGCGTGTGCAGTCCCAGTACCGTGCGTGGCACATGGGCATGATTGACCGACATTAGCTATTTTAATGTTTTTGCCTTTGCCACTCCACAAGCCAACTTCCTTTTTTACTTCCTGCATAATTTTTCTCTTTAGAAAAGATACCCATGTAGCACCCACAGCTGGTGTTGGTGCCTGATGATCACAACTCTTCCCCTGCTGTTGGCCTCCTTGGGTTCCACTCAGGGAATCAGAATCCTGTTAACATCACAAAAGAATGATTAACCCCCTGGGAGGGGCTGACTCTCCATTAAAAGCTCCCAAACACTTATAATCTGTTTCAGAGTCTTTAAGTCCAAATGACAACTAGACAGGAATGGTGTGTAGGGCTCACGTACAGAACAGGGGGGATGAAGGAGACTAAGACAAACAAAGTGTTCTCTGTAGCTGAGGCATTTTTTCTCCAATTACAAAATACCCAGGTAACTTAAGTTGTTCTGTGGAAATGTGGTCAATTTAGCTTTTTACCACCACCCCGTCCAGTTGCTTGTATCACTAAAGAAAGCAGAGTGGTTGGCTCACTTTCCAGCTGGTCTCTGCCTGGACCTCCATATTTGCTTACTGTCTTGGTGCAGTTGACAGGCCTGGGTTGAGGCACGTCAATTCCAAAAGTCCAGTGACTTGGTTCTCCTTCAGATTCTGTATTGGTTTAACATTTAACAAAGGCGGGAAATTTCTATTGATAAAAACAGTACTCTACATAAACAGATTATCTGCTTTGTCCAGTAACCTAATGCTCTAAAAAAATCCAGCAAGAGATTTCCTACTTTGTAGAAGTTCTTATTCTCTGTTTAGTGTTTTGTCTTATAAGTGTGATTTTCCAAACTAGGCAGTGAAAAGAAAGTGCTCACTGCTGGGAAGTATATAATTCAGTAATGACAATATTTATGAAGCACCTATGGAAGACCATGCATGTTCTAGGCTCTGAGGATTCTGCACTCAAGTGTATTCCAAGGAGAGAGAGTAATAAATGAGCAAATATACTATGTCAGAGAGAAATAAGTTGTATGAAATAAAACAGTGTCTCCTTCTCCTGGATTATATAAGAAGGCCTCTGAAAAAGTGGAATTGGAGCAGAAACCAAAAGGAAGTGAGGGAGGGAGGGAGGGAGCCGTGAGGGTGTTTGAGATTGGGACTTGGGAGTCAGGCTGTCAGTTTGCCAACCATGTGGGTCTGAGCTGTCTGGGCCTCAGCTGTGTCATCTGTAAGGTGTGAATGCTGATTCCCACAGCGTGGGATTCCTGGGAGCAGTCAGGCCCAGGAAAAAGGAGCTGGCCCCTGGGTGTGCTGGGTAGATGGGAGATCCTGCTGCTTCCACTTTCCCCTTTGCTGGATAATTCTGGAGGGAGGGCGGGGGAAGGACTTTTTACCTGGTTAAACATCATGCTGAGTTGCAGGCTCTGAACATAGATTTGAATGGGATCTCAGATACCAGTGGTCTCTCTCTTCATACCACCCCCATTCCTGCTCAGTGCAATTTCATGTCTAATTTTCTCATCCCTAAATTGTATGGCTTTCTAAATTTCTCCAGCCTGTTCATCTCTATTTCTGGTGGATTCTCTCTAATAGCAGATGTGTCTGTGTCTGACATAGTTTTTTTTCCCCTTCCTCCTGTTTTGTGTCTCTATGGCACATCCCAACTGAGTGTCATCCATAAATTTTGTGGCACCCTGTCCCAGGTAATTTGTCAGAGTATAGAGTCAGGTCGATGTGATGGTGGATTGTTAAGATGCCCTCTGAAGTATCTCCCCACAACTGGGCTTACTACCATGTTTGTTTGTGATTTCTGTCCATTATCAGCCCCCCTTTTGAATCTTTGGACTAGTAGTGAAAATAAAATCTTCCCCAAGACACTGCATGTTCAGCTCAATATTTCCCTCTGTCACTGTATGTTCTTAACTACAACTCGAACAGCATTAAAGTCTTTACAATAATCTCATAAACTCATCTGTGGTCATTTAAAGGCCAATTGTTCTTTGTTTATTCATCCCTGGTATTCTGAACCCTTTAGATTTTGCTTCCGTAATATTTATTCCACAATTTGTTAAACCAACAATTTCATGTACCCTGCATTAATTTTTCACTACTCTTTCCTTCTGCTTTCTTTCTACATCACTATCACATGTGGTTGGTCTCTTTCCAATCTCCTGACATCCCCCTGTGTGCAAGGTAATTTTTCAGAACTAATTATTCATCTTTGCTGCCCCAGGGTGCAGTGAGCATATTAGTCAAACTCTTCCTCCCCGAGGGCGTGTGTCGTCTGCAGCCGCTGATTTACGTATGTTTGTGTTCGCCACATGTTCCTGTACCTGTTTTTCTGTCCAGCTTATCTGCATGAGTTTCTAATTCTCCCAATTTCACTTATTTGTATGTGTAAAGATATTTTTTAAGGAGTTTAGCATGTCATGTTTTAACATTTTTATTTCAGTGTTTGCCTCTTTTAAAAACTTAGTAGATCTGTGTTTTTTCAAGCTTCATGGCCTTTTTGTTTTTTATGGCTCAGGATGAGCTTACAGATTTTAATGCTCTCGCTAAGTGTTAAGTCCTTCTGATTCAACTTGTGTGACTTTTCTCTGCTGAGCTTAATTCATACAGTCCTTTGGGCATCTTATTGGTCCTGTGTCCAGAACTCTTCAGTGATCCTGAGTTTCTGACACTCAACAAGTGTTTACTTTCTCCATTTGGTATACATTGTTAGAGACTGGAATAAAAAAATCACAAATTAAATTTCTTTCAGGAAAAAAAAAATAGCCATGGAATATGCTGGCTAGCATCTAGGAGCTTCTCCCATCTTCCCAAATGTAAAACTTTCCACTCTGCAAACAGTTTGGCACTGAGTATTCACTCTTTTCCTGAGAGAGCATTTTATTCGACCTAACCTCTTTCTTAAACACGACCTTGCCAAGTCAACATGACTTTAGAGAGCACTTTGCTGAAGCTTACTCAATTGCTATCTGTATCCTAACTCAGTCAATACCTCCACCCACCCACTAGAGAATCCTGAAGCCACAGAACACATTTCTGGCTTTTATTTTTAGAAAGTAATCCAGTGCCTTTATTTTACTAATGACAAATGTTTGACCCCAATAAGCAAGGACACTTAAATCTGTAAGCACCCTGTGCCAATGGCTACTCCAACAGAAAACTCGGTTTGTGATGCTTTAGCCCCTATTCTGGACAGGCTCTCACGCTGGCATGACACTTGACTCCCAGGTTGGGGTTGGAGTGTGTTCAAGGGACGCCCCATTGTCACTCGGAGCTGTTAGCAAGAACAGTGCGGCTGCTGTACCATTTACTGTACCATTTAAAAAAAAATGTAAATGGCATTAAATTTGATATTGATTAGAGTAGACTGAGCAAAAAAATAACTGGAGCAACCGAAATCCTGTTTCCACTTTTAACCATGTGGCCGAGTCAACCTTTGTCACAGATGCCCCAGGGAAGGATCTCAGAAATTAAATCCTCAGTGCAGCTGGTTGCTCAGTGGGAGCAACCTCCCAAGAAGCTGCAGTCACTGTCCTCTGGAAGAACACTTTTAATCTCATGACGTGTAGTAAGCAGTGTCTGTGGTGGCATCGGTGCAGGTCACAGCAGTCCTGGTGTCGGGACGCCTCTCCACACATACGCTGTGAAGACATGAGAGCGGAGGTTAAACCCAACAAGTTGGAACTGAATCATTTTCTGCAAATGAAAGAATATTGTACGAATCATATGCTTATGCCACAGAGGGAGCAATCGCGAAGGTCTAAAGTCTTCATTTTCTAAGTTCTGAAATCCTGTTCTTAAAATGCGTCCTTGGGAAAGGAGGAACTAGGGAACGTGTGAGGTTTTTATCATCCCCGACCTAACTCAGTAGGTGAGTACTGTACATGTTATGATTTCCCTACTTCTTGAGATTCCGCATGACTACAGGACCAGAAGAGTAGGGAACATTGCTGGGGCCCTTCTGGGAAGGGATCAACAGACGTTCTCTAGTGCCTGGCCTCGGGCCTCTGGTAGTGCCCCTTGTGGCCCTGTCTGTGGCAGAGGGAGCCTTGGCCCGTGTGGTTTCCATGAAGCACAGAGAGCGCCTTTGATGTAGCGGGACAGTTGCACGGCTCATCTGATTTTTAGCGAAGAAATCTACCTTATTTTAAGTTTAAAAAAAACAAAACAAAAAACCCGACTCAAACCAGATAGCCCTTGGAATGGACCCCACTTTCAGTGGGACCAAGCCCTGTTTCTGGATCCCCTTCAACCAGCCGAGTCTCCTGGACGTGGCCAGTTAAATCTGTGCATGGAGGTTAATCCGCCCTTTGGCTTGCTCCCTCTGATTACTTCCAGAAGTTGCAGAACATGTTGTCCCTACTGAGGGGGCTTCAGTTACCTCCTCTTTTCCCTCCACCCCAGAAGGGCCCTTGTTCCAGTGTGCTCATGTTTGGCCTTTCCCAGGGACTGGACACGATGGCTACTGCACTTTGAATTTTTGTGGGGTGTCCCCAGTGAGCTGCACACCTGCACATTTGAAGGTTCTTTTAATCATAGCTTTTGAATCACAGATGAACCAGGCAAGACTCAAACTTCGTGGGGAAGAGCTGTTATCCAAACACATGCCAGGATACTCGGCTTAAGCCATCCGGCAGAGCCAGCAGACTGACTGACTTCTCCAAAGTAGAGACTCGTGCAGGTTAATTGGACCTAAATTGCGATTTAGTGATTTTCCAGGGACGAGCCCTAATCTATTCAGAAAAGCAGCCTAGGGATTCCGAACTCACGCCCCGCCTCCGGTTCCAGGTGAGCCTCCCCCCTGCATTGCCCCTGCAGTGAGTAGGAACCCCCAGCACAGCCAACCTGTAAGGAAAAGCTGGTCTAGATGGCAAAAGACAGTGCTGCCAGAGGTGTTTCTCTGTCACTGCTGCTCTGGCCTCTTAGGCCTGAGCACAGGGTCCCACCACTAGCCTGGACTGTGGCCAGGCCAGTAGAAAGGGATGTGGGTAAAACCCAGACACCGTGGTGTCCCACCCCAGAAGTGATCCAGACACCCACCCTGTAGGCCCTGTATGTTCTGGGTGCTGGACTTGGGGGTGGGTTTTTGTGATTGATTTTTGTTCTTTTTTTTTTTGGAGACATTTATATTTAACCAACAGCCGATTAAAACCAATTGTATGCAAATTTTGTATATACCTCGTGTCCCCTGATAGTTCACATTCTTAGTAAGAATGACTAGGGAAGCGGTTGTTGACGGCAGTCAAGTCCCAACCAGCCTTGGGATAGTCTGTCCAGCTCGCCCTGCTCACTAACTTGCCCACCTCGGCCCTGAAAAGAAGGAACTCCATGGACCAGGATGTGTATTTTATGAGGAAGAGGGGATGCTGCTCATCCGAAACCTCTGCTTTTTGTTTTCAGTAACAAAGATGTTCTCTTCCTTGGCTCTGTGAGAGGGTGTGGTTTGGTCAGACTCCTGTCGGGTAGGGAACAATGCAGAGGAAAGTGCCTAGGGCTGCCCACCTGGGTGGGGCTCCATGAGGCTGATGGCGGAGCCCAGGGTTTGGTGCAAAGCCAGGCCAGAATCAATGGAAAGATGGAGAAGGTGAGAGAATACAAAGGAACTTTAACAGTGGCCATATCCCTGTCTTTTGTAACTCCTCACTGCATGTGTGTGTGTCTGACTATAAAAGGAATAAAACTAATCAGTGCTTTGGAATGAACCAGAATCTGCCTATCTGTTGATGGAAACACTACAGACTCTTTCTTCTCCACCTAGGAACAAGGCTAGACACAGAAAGGGCTAGAAGTCGGCCCTCAGACAAAAGATTCAGTCAATTAAGAAAAGGTGGACCTCAGGCTATTGCACACATAAGACTTCAAGGGTGCCGTTTCAAAATACTTATAGGCATTCTCGTAATTTCTTTATAATTTGCTGGATGTTCAACTCCATAGAAACTGCCATATATGATGAGGTCTGTCAGGAAAAAGTCCAGCCATTGTTAATATCATGAGAACGATTTGCACAACATTGATGTCACCTGGCCACCAAGGAGAGTCGACTGGAATGTGCATGCATGAACAATGACAACTTCCCTGTACTAATCAGTGGGGGTGCTGGTAAGTGAGCGTGTGTACTGTGTGGCTGTCACATTCAAAATAACTGAGCGAGGAGAGCAACGAATCTGCATCAAATTTTGCATTAAGCTTGAACATTTCCTTCACGGAAAACATTCGGATGATTCAGAAGGCTGCAGTCATGAGCAACTGGTGCTTGGCAGCTTCATCATGACAATGCACGCACTCATGCATGTCTCGTGCAGAGTTTTTTTGCAAAACATCAAATCACCCAGTGACTCAGCCTCCCAATAGCCCAGATTGTGCTCACTGTGACTTCTGGCTTTTCCCAAAACTAAAATCACCTTTGGAAGAGATGAGATTCAGGGAAATATGACAGAGCAGCTGTTGGCGATTGGGAGAACAGTGTGAGGTCCCAAGTTGCCTACCTTGAAGGGGGCTGAGGTGTCATTGTCCTATGTACAATGTGTCTTGTATTTTCTTCAATAAATGGCTCTATTTTTTTCATATTACATGGCAGGATACCTTCTGGACAGACCTCATGTACCTTTTTCACATATTTTAAGGCAAATCACTTTGGACAGAAAAATCAGTATATCTTCCTGCACTACCGCCCTGAAATGCAAAGTAAAAAGACCTCGAGGTGAGACTGTTTACCTAATGTCATGCCAGGATAACAACTGGCATGGACTATAAATCAATAACCAAAGAGGAGGATTTTCCTACATAATTGGAATGATCACTGCCAAAGCCATATCAGAGATATTCAGACTTTTGTCACCAACAGAGAATGATGGTTCTGGGGCTGAGTGGAAATCCCACGTTGTTGCTGGGATTGATGTCGCAGTGTGATGAGTGTGGGCTGCTCCATCTTTTACGTCGTTCAGCCAGTCAGTGTGTCATTAGGTGTAGAATCAGGAAGAGGAAGAGGACCAGCTAACTATAGAAAGACAAAGGAGAGGTTTCTCAGAACATTTTGTTTCCTCGGGGTAATCAAAGGCTCTTGAGAGGCATTTAGCATTCTTTCAAGGAAGCCGTGTCACATTGGTGTCTGTAAAACTCTTCATGAAAAAGTGATGGTACAAAAGAGAAACACTCATCGGTACGGAGAACAGACTGATGGTTACCAGATGGAAGAGGGATTAGGGGGCTGGGTGACAAAGGTGAAGGGATTAAGGAGTGAAAGTTGGTGGCTACAAAATAGTCCTGGGGATGCAAAATGCAGCATAGGGAATATAGTCAGTACTATGATAACTCTGTCTGGTGCTGGGTGGTACTGGACCTGTCAAGAATGTCGCCTTGTAAACTATGTAAATGTCTAACCACGATGCTGTACACCTGAAACTATATAAAGTAGTATTGAACGTCAACTTTAATTGAAGAGCAATTGAAAAAAAAAATCAGAAAGAAGTGACCTGGGAATAGAAGCACTGGACTAGAAACGTAGCAGCTCTGAGATGTAATCCGGAGTTGGCACAGCGGCCCTGCTAAACACGTGTTCATAAGCTCCACCTATGGAACATGCTGTGTTCTACAGCAGAGATGGGGAAGAAAGGAGAACCCTTCATAGGCCATGAGTTGTTTGTGATCTAGGCAGCACTCTACTTGGTAACATTTCTGGGTATTTTTCTATGACCCTGTTGTGCTTATCTTCCAGGGTCAGAGTTCCTCGGGGACACCTTCCAAGGCTCTGCCCTGAGTGAGAATCTCATCATCTTCTCAGGGCGATGGGCAACTTCAGTTACCAGAGAGAATCCTCTTAGGTATTTCCCATGAGATCACCATGAGCTTTTATTTGACTTGAACTTGAGAATATAGGTGATACATTCATAGACAAAGAACATTGCATTTATGTAGAAACAGCCCTTGTTATTCACTACCTATTTATTTGTGGTTAAATGAGAAAAATCACACTACCCGATCAGGTGGAATAACTAACAAAACAATGGTAAGTCAATTGCAGAGTGTTGTAAAATGCTTAGTAAATATAGGTGGACAGATTTGGGGTCAAGGTCAAGTGATTAACCCACAAAGCTGCTGCAATCCCTGAAAAATTTCTGGGAAGTACTGGCTTTGACTGGGTCCAATAGTTTGGTATTTGAGCTTCTCCATCTGTAAAATGGGGGTGATGCTGCCTTTGCCAACAGTTATCAGGCACTACACCAAACATAGAAGTAAAGATAGTCCCATGTGCGCATGAGCTGAGCCAATAGATGGAAGAGAAATAATAGAGGAAATGGGAGTGGGGGGGTGGCGCCAAGAGGTGGGAATTGACTGGGAAATGCTTGGTGTCCAGACAGTGCTTGGAGTGAGGAGCCGATTCAGACATCTGGGACTAACCGTTGAGTTAAAGCATACATGAATAGAATGGTAAAACTAATCATAAAAATAATGTTCAGTTTCATTACAATCCAATGAGCCAATTTATTTTATTGCCCTCGTAGGTAAGCGCAGTAAAGCTTGTTATTTTGGATGAACGGGAAGAGAGTTCACTTGTGGTCACATCCAAATGCAGATTTTATGTCATGGAAATAATAACATTTCAGGAGAGAGACAATAATTGCAGTAGCATTTGCAAAAAGAGTCATGCCTTAAGCCAACAAAACAACCAAACTGGCTCTCAGTTGTTCATGGGGTCTGCGTGACCCGATTAAACAGGCTCTATTTGTAATGGAAACAGCAATATTGGTAGGTCTCATATGACTTTGATTATATCCTTTGGGTTCCTTAAAAAAAATTCTAAACCTTTAAATTATTGTACAGAAAAAAAAAGTCTGCTACAGTTTCTTTTCTGATTCTTTATTGCCATGAGGATTCATAATTATTCCATGAAAACTACAGACACCTTCCATGAACTATATAACTTCATAGGAAAACATTTCTATTTACATCAGGTTAACACTACTGCTTTCTTTCCTTTCACCTACAAGCACAATCATTTCTTGCCATCATAATTTTTTAAAAGGCCTTTTCTGAGACATTCTCCTGGCGATCCTTACAGAAATGCCATGAGTTAGGTCCACATCATCATGGCGAGGATGCTGAGGCCCCAGAGAGACTAGCCTGGCCAAAGTGTATGGCTGCTGAATAGAGACAAGTCTTTGGACTTTCCATATGGTGCTCTCTTGAGCACTAGAAGATACTTAAGATGTTTCTTAGCTTCTTCACCTCTTTCCCCAAAGGCAGATTCTCTTAGCCTTCTGTTGCACACCAAGTAAACAAGATAGAAGACCTAGAATTAACTTCTGTTCTCATTGTCAGTGGAGGGACAACACTTAAGGTTGAAGGGAGGGCCCTACCCTGCAGGGCAGTGCACTTGAGAAGAGGGCATGCATATGCCCTTAAAGAATTAAGTCTGTAAATGTAACAATGGAAAATTGGCCCTGAGGTTGGTATTTTGAAGATGCTCCAACAAACCCTAGTCTTTCTGCCTGGACCTGCATTTACTCAAGTCTACAGTCCCATTATAAATCCCATTATTAAAGTCTTCCATGGGTATGCCTTTGAATACATTTGTAAAGTAGGCTGTGATTGTCTCCAGTGCTACCGACTTGGGCGTATTCCATGCACTTGCACTTCTATCTCTAGCCACCCTCTGCCCTGGCAACCTAATGTTGTCCGCTGGTTGCCAAGGCATGGACAGGGGTTCTCCAACTTCAGTGTGTGCTGGAATCACGTAGAGAGCTTGGCCCCTCTCTAACTAATAGAGCCAAGTTTCTCCTTCTTAGCACTATTGACGTTTTGGATTGGATCATTCTTGGTTGTGCGGGGACTGTCCTGAGCTTTGCAGGATGTCTATACCATTCTTGGCCCCTACTCACTAGATGTCAGTAGCCGCATCCCCAGGGGTGACAATCAAAAATGTCTCGTGGAGGACAAAATTGCCCCTGGTTTTAGGGATTATGATTCCTAAAAAGAGAGTAGGGCCGAGGATTAGTTTTAATAAGCTCCTCATGCAAATTTAGTTCCTGTGTGCCCTATTGGGCCTTTTCTTCCCTACCAACACCTCATTTCCTTCAGCCCCTGCTTCCAAGCCACCTAGAGGGTTGCAGAAGTATTACAAGTAAAGCTCAGTTACCTTCCGGGCCAGGCCACCATCCTGCCTACCCAGAAGGCAATTAACCAAATAGAATCATGCTCTGTGCTCACGAGTGGCCCCTCTCTGCATCTAGGGAGCATATGTGCTTAGTAACAGAGTCCTTTTGGAGGGAACGTTCCTGTTGTTATATAACCCAGGAAAACAATAACTAGGCTCCTTGATAAGATCTTTAGACCCAAAAGGGAGAAGACAGCATTAGTGTGGCCAATTCCCAGAGGGGGAGTGTTTGGAGCAGGCAATGCCTGGAAGCCACTTCCGGGCAGCCTGGAGCTTTGCCTGAGAGGGGGCTGCAGCTGTTTCCACCCGCCCAGGAGGCAGCCTCGGCAGAGCCCACAGCCCACGGTCCAGCACATGCTGTGTGCTAGCAAAGCTGAATCTGACGCCTGTGTTCCAGTGATTTGGATGCTTTCAGGAATTCCGTTTAGTCTGTCTCTTGTGGTTGGAACTTCCTCCCTCAACGGTCATACTGGGGTTGTTATGTTCCAACTGGCATGAGGAGAATTTCCTATAGGGACTATCTAAGTGCCATGCACTGGAAGAGCTGGTCCATTCATGGGGAAGGGCCTTCTGCAGGATCTTAATGGAAAGCAAATATTTTATTTGAAAACAAAACTGGTGGCAGCCTGGCCGCACTAGGGTTCAGGGGCTTTTGGCTTTTGTAGCTGATGGTCTTGGGTCAACAGAAGCTTTCTTGAAGGGGACGCTGAATATATTGATGATGTTCGTGTGTAAAGTCCATCCCTTTCTTAAGAAAGTAAGCCACTGCACAGTTACACGTAGAAAAGATGTTGCCTTTGTTTGTCATTAGAAGACATGAATAGATGCTTGGGGTACCCACTTGGGGTTGTATGCGTCCTTATAGCAGCCCCAAAGCCCTTCAACTTCTTTCTAGAAAAAAGACCACTGGAGGCAGAAAGTATGAGGGGGGCCCCAAAAAACAAAATTTATTTATAAAAAACAGTGTATTTATTCTCACATGTTTAGACTTCAGTCACCTTCAAACTACTCTTCATTTGATGCAAGGCACCTAGTGAGAATTTTTTCCACTTCTCAAAACAATGTTTGCTCTCATTGATTTTGATGCCTTTTAGTGCTTCTGACATTTTTTTTTTTTTTCCCATCTCTTCCATTAACAAAACGTTTTCCTTTGAGGACTTTTTTCATTTGGGGAAACAAAAAAAGTTGCTCAGGGTGAGATTGGATGAATAAGGAAGGTAGGGAATGGGGGTCATGTCGTTTCTGATCCAAAACTGCTATACTCTCAGCCTAGTGTGGTCAAGTGCACTTGTAAATTCCCTACCATGAAATGGGCAAACATGTCGAGCCTTCAAAAAACCCGCTGAAGCCAAACGCAGCCTCTCATAACAACGCCAGCTGGAACACTGATACAGATGGGTTTCTAGAACATCACCTAGCAGGGCAAGCCTGTACTATAAGGGGCCTGGTCTCCAGAAGATAATTCTGGTTTTGGGGGGAGGACCCCTTCATAGTTTCCAGTCCTCAATGAGGCCACACTGTGTCTATCTCCCAGACCTTCCTGAAGAGACAGAAACCAGCACATCCCCAGGATGTCATTATGATAGAACAAAGAGCAACAACACCCGCATCTGAAGGACTTGTTCCAAGATCCTTCTTAGAATTCTGAGCATTCGTTATGGTCCAACGTCAATAAAAATGAAGTGCAGAAATTGTGGCTTGCCCGCAGCGTGGTTCAAACGCATCTCAAACGTGGGGCATTTCAGTCTCACGTTCAATCCTTGCTCACAGTTTACACAACAGTTACGAGTCCACTCACCTCCCTTTTCACCCCCCACCAAGCTTATATGTTTACATGGCACGAAAGCATCAGAGTAGGCAAATCCAAACAACTAGCTTCAAGCTAAAATAATTTATACTAAAAAACATTTTTAAAACTAAATATTGCCCTAACCACGGCCTGTGTCTGTGAGCCTCATCCAGGGAGCTGTGGGTGTAGAATGTGAGATGGGCCCCGTGTCTGAGCCAGGCTGAGCCACAGAATTTTAAGATGATGAGGGTCATTAGAGATCATCCAATTCAGGGCTCTCACTTTATAGATGAGAAGATGCCCCGAAAATTTAAGTGGTTTGCTTAAAAACAAGTGGATACAGAAAAAGGACAGGTGGCATATTGTTTTTAATTTCTGACCCAATTTTCTGCACACCACACAGTTCTGTTGCCCATAAAGTGTTCTTTCCCTACGTCGCGTCCACAGCACTTCTGGGACAGAGGAAAAGTAGAGAAAACTTCTCAGCTGGTGCCTGCTGAGCTCAGCTTATGGGAAGAAAGAATGAGAAGGCCAACACAGTGTGTATGAGTTCCTAACAAAGTACCAAAGGCTTCAATAACAGAAACTTACTTCCTCATAGTTCCAGAGGCTGAAAGTTCGTGTGTGATGGAGGTGTCAGCAGGGTTAGTTTCTTCCGAGGGCCGTGAGGGGAGATCTGTTCTCAGTCTCTCTCCTCGGCTTGCAGATGGCTGTCTGCTTCCTGGGGGTTCACAGGATCTTCCCTCTCTATCTTTCTGAGTCTTCATTTTCTCTTTTTATAAGGACCTCAGTCATACTGGATTAGGGCCACCCCAGTGACTTTACCCCTTTAAAGACCCTATCACCAAATAGAGTCACATGGTTATGTACTGGGGTTTAACATGTGAATGGAGGGGAGCACAGTTCAGTCCATTCAGTACATTTATGTGCACAGTTTTGTGCAAAAGGAGAGAGAAAATGAGAGAGGGCAACAGAGGGAGAGGAAGAGGGGAAAAATATGACCGTGAACAAGAGGTCCATGAGAGGCCTGTCAGGGAAGCTTGATCATTTGATGTCAAAACCTTGGCAGGAGATTGATGGAAAAAAAGAAGAAACCAGAGTGGGAGAGAAGCTGGAGCTTCTCCCTGGCCAACTAGCTGGACCCTTAGGACTTCATATCATTGTCTGACAGGACCTGGTATACTTGAGCTTGATGTCGTCAGTCTTCCAACAGAGTCGGCTAGGGATTCGAGCATCTTTGTTCTAGCTAGTTTATTTGATTTGCAGCTAGACTACCCAGGAGCCCAATATGCCGGGAGGAGGGTTGAGCAGGGGCAGCTCTCTGCTCTCGGTCCATTATGGCAATCACTCTGATACGAAGAATGGTGTGTTGCTTTTCCCACTTGGTACCAGAGGCTGGTGGGCTGATCAGTTGGTAATTTAGACATGTGAATTCAGAATTATGGAAATAGTTCAGAAGTAGCTATTGTCTCTCACTTACATAGTAACCAGTACTTGTCATTTTACATCAACTTTTATAAATACTCCAAATTGAATTTCTGATACAAACATGGGGTTGGACAATTAATATGTCCAGTGATTGGGGTTATTTTGTTGTTCATATCACCATTGATTAGAAGAGATTTATCCTGGAATCTTTATGAAATATTTTTTTTTCTAAAAAGTCTCAAAATAATGCTGTAATGCTTTTCCTTTAGGCGGCTTCCAAACCAATGGCCTGTATTTTCAAAAACTGAATTCCAATAACCAAGCGATTATTTTGATTAAACAATAATTAGATACTGGCAATTTGCAAAGTCCAATTTGCAAATTACCACTTTGCCCATTTTATTAAATGACAGGGTACATGCTAGCACTGACCAGGTGGTATTTCCTAAAAATGTGATTGAGCTAACAAAGAACCTTATTATTTAACCATCAGCCCAGCTTGCCAGAGCCGTCCCCCAGCCCCACCCCTTTCCTGGCCTTCGGACCCTGTTCCTGACAGGGAGGGGCTGTTTCAGCCACAAGATAATCGAATTGCCTACCTTGGTTTTAATCCAGGACTGAGACTGAATCCTTCGGTGACCGAGTCCACCTTAAAGAAGGCTTGATCTATTTCCATTTGCCATCCTAACTGACCATTCTTTCCCCGTGACTGTTCGCTAGTGAACTTTGTTAACTGTGAGACAGAAATATTTCTTAGATTTGCTAAGGTCAAAATAGAGCTGGGGTTGCAGACAGGCAGCCAAGTATCTTTGTGTGTGGTTAGCTAGGTAAGCTGGGTTAGGCTAAAAGCATAGAACTGCAAAAATAGAAGTAAGGAGGTGGGAAAAGACTTCTGATTGAATCTTCTCGGTTTCCCAGCTGTATGATGACTTCAAGCAAGTGGCAAAGCTTTTAATTAGTTTTAAAATCTGTAACGAGGGCGGCTCACAGGCCACATGGAGGTGCTTTGGGAGTTCTAATGAGACTGAAAGAGAAGTGGGGGGCGGGGCATGTGAAGGCCCTGTGGCTGCAAAGGGCTATAAAATGTAGGTTACTACTATTTGGGCAACACATGAGAGCTTTCTAGAAGCTTTCCACCTGCACACTCTCAGATTCCCTCCACGTGAGACCTCCTTCCTACCATGTGTAAGTTAGAAGAAAGCACCCCATTGGCAAGTGGACAGCTTTTATTTTTTGGCAAAGAAAGGGCCCCCTCCTCTGGGTAGATGTGTCCTCTGCTGGCAGTTGGTTTGGAAAGCAGAGCACTAGCTGTGGGTCCAGCCCTCGAGCCCTCAGTCGCTCACCCCCACGCAGGACCCAGACTGCCCATCCGTCCATATTTCCCCTAAACCCTACTTGTCGTCTCCTCTGAAATGCAGTGAACTTTCCAGGAATTGGATTAGTCCTGGAGGTGACATTTACTAGGAGAAAGATAGTCTTTTAGTCTTACAGACCCACTTTTCATCTTTTGTTCAGCCATTTACTAGCTGTGTTAGAATTGAATGACTTCAAGGAAAATCGTCTTGGCCTTCTGGTGGGACCTTGGGTGAGTGATGTAGCATCTCTGAATCTGTTTCTTTATGTATCCAATGGAGAAAAACTACACATCTGTCCCCAGAGTTGGTGGTTACTGGTATCTGTGGGAGACACCGTATATGAAAGGGCAGTACAGGACTCAACAAATGTGTGTCCCCCTGAGTGCTAGTTCTGTGCCCCCTCCAAACCTGGCTCGTGGGTTATTCCCAGGACAGGAAACCTCCACTCGCCAGTACTAACTCTTCAAGTCACTATTTCAACGAGATAATGACTGTTCTGCCGCCAAGGTCCAATGAAAGACTTGTTGACTGTAATTTTGAAATGGGAGGAGGGAAACACACTTTAATTTAAACTATAGGACTCTTTCTTAGCAAACTATATCTTCCCCAAACACATTAATACTATAAACATTAAGAAAGCAGTTATTAGTAAGCCAAATGTCCTGGTTTTCTCAGGGAACAAAGACCCCTACCCAAAACATCAGTTTTATGTAACCCAATTGATGGTCAATTTAAGAATAGGCTGACCAGCCAGATTACAATTAAGTTAATAGAAAAAGTTGTCTTCTGAAGCTCAGTTCCCGTGTTGTGATTAATGAAATCCTCTACTATAATTAACCAAATCCTGTCACTGCCAGGGAAGCAGGAGGAGGGAAGAGGGGGAAGGGAGCCCTCACAGCATATTTTAAGACAATTGGCAGAGTAAAAAGAGCTAGTCATTGTTTCAAGTGTCTAAAACTACCTGAATCCACAGTGATTTCTGCGATGTATCTGCGTCTGTCCTCCCTTGGAGAGGCCAAAGCTAAATCTTCAAGTTCACCTATGAAGCAGGAAACCTAGAGTTTCCTTCTAGTAGACCACTGTCTGATTTTATGTGAGATGTTCATACTTATGTGTGAAAATTCATTACCTAGGTTGAGCTACTCATTTTCAAAGTTCAAACTATAACCTTTCTTTATAACAATCCTTTACGTATTCTTCACCAGGAACACAGGCCCATGCCCAGGTTGGTCTCTCCTTAGAAGATTTCCGGAGGTTCCTGTTTAGTCCTGTTGGAGGTCTATGCAATTATTCATCTGTTATTTATGATAGACAACTCATAATCGATGAAATGCCTAACATGTTAACAAAAATGTAAAGTATCTAGGAGTTCAGATCCAAAGGATGTTAGCACCAAATTCCATCAGAGAGAGACATGAATTATTGCTGTTTGTGATAATGCGCCACAGCTTTACTTCCTACTCGTCCAGTGTCCATTGTTGGCAGACGGGTAAACTTGGAAGTCCGCTTTACCGTAATAAATCTGGGGACTCTTGTTTACTCCCAGTGGAGTAATTGGACAGATTAAAATGTTTGACCCCATCCATTTCAGTTTAATTCTCTGGTGATAGAGTTTAGTCATGAGCAGGTCAAGTGATAAATTGGATGGTTGGCAAGTGGCCAAAGTTTAGGTTTTACTTATGGGTTGTTTTTTTCCTCTTTCCTTTCTTTACTATCCCTTCCCAAGGGATTGTTGAATTTCTAGAGAAGGAGAAGAATCAAATGGATTCAAACCCAAAAGGCAAACCCAGCCCACAAGTGATAAAAAGTGGGAGCGGAAGCCGCACTTGGGATTCAGTCTGGTAACGGCGGCCGAAACTAGGCGTGGTCAGTGGTAGAGACAGAGCTTTTAACATGTAGGCAAACCCTAAGCTCTGTGTGTGAAAATCAGTCGTTCACTGAAAACACATAGTGGGCAAGTAATACCTTAAGACATTTACTCATCTCAGGGATTTTAAATCTTAGCGTGTATGGCGTGTGTGTTTGTGTGTATTGGAGAAGTAGATGTGGAAATGGGATGGTGAGAAAATAGGGGGCTGGTATTAAAGTTATTTTAATTCTTATATGATAATACTGAATCAGGAATAGAGAAACATTTTTAGGTGGGTAGTTGTAATCAAGAATCTAATTATTGAAATATTCCTGTATCATCATTCAATAGGTGTTCTTTGAAAGCTTATTATATATCAGGCACTCAGCATAGCTCCCAATGGGGTTTTTATTATATATTTTAGTCTTAGAGCTGCAAGAGCATCCAATAGCTTCTATTTAAAGGTTTTAACTATTTAAGATAATGGGAAAAACTTGGCTGTGGCTTATTTTAGGCCGTAGAAATCCAGCACTGTGTTCACTGAACTGGCCTTTCAATTTACCGCTTGGACTATGTGTTTTGTGACCACATTGGCCATCCCTTGATGGGTTGTTTGCTTGATTACATGTTAAATATATTGTGCAAATAAATAAAACTATAATAATTCAACTCCTAGCATTTTAGATGAAACACTGATTTCTGCATTACATTGTAGCCCCCCGACCCCTCGCACCCCCACACACAGAAGGTCAGGGTAAGTGGACACTCTCCAGTGAAGGGGATGACAGAGAGCCTCAGTTCTCTCCTTTGCCAAGTCCAAATGTAACAGAGAAAGAAACCCTATTCTACCCCTGTCCTTAAGGGACCTGCACAACCGAGTCCCACTGCCCCAGACCTTGTTCGGAGATGGTCCCCAGCACAGCCTTCAGGGAGGGATAAATAATAACTCAATAGCTCCCCTAGAAGCAAGGATACCTCGTCACCCAGACACCGACAGAGAAATGAAAGATGTTAAGAATTCATGTAGTGATGACTGGTCAGTGGGCAGTCAGGTCTAAGCAGGTTGTGTGGTTCATTGAATTAAAATAATCAGTGAGGAGGAAAAAATTGAGGTCGTGGTTCTCAACCGTGGGTACACATTCGGATCACCGGGGAGCTTTACAGAACCACAGATATTAGTAGACCCACCCCAGAGATTCTGATTCAACTGGTCTGAAGTACCTGATAGGCTGGATTTGTAAAGTCTTCCCAGGTGATCCTATTTAGCCCAGATTACAAACTACTAAGTAGGGGAACACGCATGTTGATACGGCGACAATTGTTATTTAGCAGAATATCTTAAAAGCCCGAGAAATGTGCATTTCACTGGATCCACTTAGGGAAGAACAACACAAAAAAACAAATGTGTATGTGTGTCTAGGCACTGAAAAAAGAGATTGGAGGAATAGGTACCTACAGAATAGCAGGAGTCTTCCTTGGGGGTAGAGTTATGGGTTATTCTTACTTCCTTTTTATATTTCTGTAATTTCAAAAATCATAGCTATGTGTCATGTTCTGAACTAAGTATGAAAGGGGAGAATACAACAGACAAAAGGTGGCGTTGGCCAGTTTGCACTCCCGCTGAAGAGACCCATCCAATGTCCATTGCACCCCATGTGATTATGTAATGAAACTGAGCCCTGGGGAAAAGCACGTGCAGCTCCCACTCTGTCTGTCCTCTGTCTTCTGTCTTACTTCTGGGCTACGTTGCTCCCACCAGGGGGCCAAGTCTTAGGAGCACCTAGCCATGGGCCTTACATTTGGCAGACTTTAGTAGTCGTTCACATATTTGTGGAGAGAAGAAAGATTACTACGAAACTTCAATAGAGATAGTGAGATTAGAGGCAGACTTTGGATAAAATGAATGGATTTGTCTGAACAACAGCCACTCCAGGTGGGAGGCCAGGTTGGACAAGAACCGGTGGGGATGGGTTTGATGTGAGGAGGGACGGTTCGTAGATGTGCTCAACTGCAAAAAGCCTCGTCTGGCACGGCGACCAGTTTTTGCCAAACTGAAGAAATAGAGCAGGCCAAGAGCCAAAATGTAGGTCTGGCAGGAGAGAGGGAGCAAAAAGAGGTTTTCAATGATCCAATAAATAAATAATAGTATTTCCTGCAAATAGAAGAATCCACTCCCTCCTCCATTTGCATAACACAATTCTGGCGAAATTAAATATTCACAGAAGGAGTAATGTTTCCTTTCAATATTTTGAAAGGGCAGAGGAAGCTCATTTAGCAAATAGAAACTGGCTGGAAAAATAGGATTTTTGTTTGTTTCATGCACAAAGACTTGGCATAAAAGAGTCAAATACCTCCACAGGACACATTCTCAGACTGATGGAGAACATACTTTGTCAATATCTGAGTGTCGGTCGAGTAGTGGGTCCAGGAGGGCTCCTGATACCCACCCACCTGAGAAAGGGCTTGGAGAGACTCAAGCACTTCATAGTTATCGTAAGAGCTAGAGAGGAATGTGCTTTGAAGAATGAAGGAAATGCTTTAAAATGCTGTCTGGCAATGATTTCCACTCGAATACCATGCCACCTTCTCCCACCTCCCACACTGCATCGCCATGCTGAGCTGAGAGAACCTGTGGACGGCCACAGGGTTCGTGCAGACTTCATGAAACCCAAGGCACTCAAATAACATGCATCCCAGACGGCTGGAAAGCTAGGCTGCTGCTTCAAAGCCATTTAGAAAACCTCACTGGGCAGCCAGTTCCGATATTTAGAAACCCTCACCACCATGCAGCCTACCCCTTCCCAGTCTCCCTAAAAACATTTCCTAGTCAGCCCTGAAATAGAAAGTACAGTTGATCCATAGCCCGATTTCCCAAAAATGAGAAAGCAGACTTTGGTAATTTCCAAGTGCTTTAAAAAATAAAGAACCAAGAATTGCAGGGATTAAAATGTTAACCAAAAAGAAGATGCTCCCCCCACAACCACCACATACCCCCCTAATTCATGGGTAGTTGAAGAAAAACTCAAATCATCTGCCCTGTAAGAATTGTCTGCTCTCCCTTCCCCAAGTGCCCAGGGAGAAAGCCTTGTGACTGCGGCGATGCTGGAGACTCAGAGAGTGGGTAAACTATCCTGACGTCTCTGTGAAGAATTTACCTGGCATGTGGACTGGGCCTGAGCCCTCCACCATCCCCCATTAACTACTGTCAATTTCACATCTGGTTTCAGGGCTGGAATCCTTAGGGTCACTCCAGGGAACAGCGCTGGTATTTATCAGGCACTCCTGCCTATCTATCAGCTGGGCTCTTACCCCCTGAACAGTGGAGCGGATTCTTCCAGTTGTTGGGAGCCCTGGGATTTCATGCAGTTTGGACCAGCAAAGGCTGCTGGGAAAGATGTGTTGATGCAGCAGTTTGAGGGTGGCCTTTTGGACGCCCTTCTAAAAAGATGTCCTGGGAGCACACCCTGGGAGGACCTGAAACCGCTAAAGCCCCCACCTGGCTCGCTTCTGTTTCTATTAAATCTTTAGGCAAAACATAGGAAAAGGGAAAAAAAACATAGCAGAACACCATACTGAAGAGCATCTTATTCAACGTTGTAAGTGTGACTTGAAGATCTGTGTCTGCCACTTATGGGGTGACCAGCTTGTCCTTGTTTGCCTGGGACTGATGCAGTTTTGAAACTGATCATCCCATTCCAAGACCCCAGCTGGCCCTAGGCAAGCTGGGGCTATTGGTCAGCCTGGATACTGTGTGCCCCTGGGCAGGCGAACCCTTGTATTAATTTCCACAGCTGCGCAATGGGGACAATAATCACATCTACCTCACTGGGTTCTTGAGAGAATTAAATGAATCAAGTGCTTAGAACTGCCTGACCCGTGTTAAAAACTATGTGTATTAGTTGTTAATATTATCATAAGATACCTTGACAGCTGTACACAAGATTTAAATGAGTAACAACAAAATCCCAGAGAGACGTATGATCGACTTTCAGCTTTTTTGCTTTAGTGCTGTGTCATCTTGGATAAAGTCCTTAACACATCTGGGCATCGTTTTCCCCGTCTGCAAAATGGGGATAATAGAACCCACCTGGGGCCAAGTTTGACAGGCTAAACCCTACCCCCACCTTGATCTAGTGATCAAGACCAAGCACAGAACCGAAGACAGCTCGGGGGTTTTCTCTTCTGACTCCTGACTAACGGGAGAGAAGGTGTACTCCTAGCCAGCACAGGATGGATCAGTAAGCCTCTTTTCTCCTGATAAATCCTGCTTTTCACCACAACTGCTGTGTGTTCATACTGTGTATTTGAATATGAATGCCTGGGCTGAGGGCGGCTCCCTCTAGAGGGGGAATAAGTAAATGCCTTGGAGGCGCCCAAACACCCTGACGGGATCGTTTGAAGCTGCTGCTGCCTAGGCTGCTTGGGGCCACATTCATTCTCAGAGATAATCAGGTTGTTTTCAGGGAGGACGAATGGCAGGAAGATAGCAAGCCCTAGGGCATGTGAAGGCCACTGCAGCTGCCTTCGCCCCCCCCACCCACTGACCCATCCAGCATGCCCCACAGACAATGGCCCCGTTGTCAGAGCAGATGTGAAGGCACAGGCAGCTGGAAGCTCAGGGCCCATGCTCGTCACCTGCAGCTTGAAGATGCTCCCAATTTGATGAGAACAGGCCACAGTTGCCAGCCCACGCTGTCTGCAGTCCTCAGGGCAGCAACCACTAAGCTGGCAGTGAGAAATATTTGCAGTAATGAGTATAAGATTAGAAGTAACCTGCTTTTAACTTTTCTTGCTCTTTCCGTGCGTCTTACGTTGCAGTTTCCTCCGAATCATCAGCCACCAGGGTGCATCTCATCCTAAGGTTCTCAGATCAACTAAAAGTCTGTCTGCCTTAGGTTCGAATCCTAGCTGTTCCACTTACCAGCTGTGTGACCTTGGGAAAGTTACTTAATCTCTCCGTTCCTTAATTTCTCATTAGCAAAATGGTGACAGGGGGTCTTCCTCATTGGGATGATGTGAGGGCTGCGTGGATTAATATGAGCAAAGCAGGTGGAGTAGTGCCTGGTCCAGAATAAGTGTACTATGTCGCCTGTGATTGTAAGTTATTTTTGAGTTGAGATTTAAAGGACAAAAGAATGTAGCCACAGATCATCTTACAGACTTAACTCTGTAAATTAATAGAAAAAAATAGAAAAGGAGAGCCAGTAACATTAGGTAAAAGAATATCCACTTCCTCCCTGCCTTTCCCACCCAGAATGAAAACTGATACTGTGCAGATCAGCCAAATGTTTCTCACACCCGCACAGCACGGCTGATCCACTCCATGGGAACATGTCCACACATTTGATAAACTGAGTCAAGTGTGCTTGCTTAGGTTGGCATTCGATCATTTGTTTCCTGAGCTCATTCCACCTTAAGAGCACGCTGCACGTCTCCCCACCTCACCCTGGTCAAGAGACTGGGGTTTCAGCTGTCCAAAGTCTGGCCTGCATTTTCATGTCATTTCCCAGTTTGTTGTGATTTTTCTCTTTCTGGTATTTGTTAACAAGTGAGGCAGGGGTGGTTGGAATTGCTGGGGACATTTTCGCCAGCGGTCTGGAGGCAGCAGATGGGGCCAATGAGGGGAAGGAGTGGAGGTTTGGTGGTGATGTAAGAAACCCCTGGACTCTCCAGGATGAGGGCCTTTAGGTCTCAAGTTCATACTCAAGAGCCTCAAATGACTCCCAGAGGGTGCACTTGCCCAAGCTATGACCTCTTTTACCAGCTAACTGATGTTTACTTCACCCAGGACTACACAAAAGTGCTAATGATTTTTTTTTTTTGCATATGGTTTCTGCTAGCTATGTGAGTGGCCATGTAATTTGACTCCAGGGAATATGGGTTTTAACTTAGAGGGGGAGAAAAAGTCGTCCAAACAAGGAATAATGACCTTACCTAATGTTCTCAGACCAAAGCTATGTTATGTAAGAATGTGCAGGTATAGCGAGTGAAATGTAAAAATAATGATCCAATCGGAACTCGGAAAGTCCCTGAAATGGGTCCTGTGCTCAGGACCAGGCTGCCTGAAAACCAGAGGAGGGTACGAATAGATGTCGTTTTGCTGTTACTTGAGACTTTTCCAAGTAGCAAGAGCAGGACTTAATTAGCAAGGATGGATCTAGCTCCAGGGTGGGCTCAGAGAGTTCAGATGGGACTGTTTGGAAGATGATGACTGATGCATTTATTTTTGCCTTATACACAATAAAGATGCCTAGTGCTTTGCATTAAAAGGGTCATAAAATGTTAGTGATGAATTTAAAAGATATAGCCTGCTTTCTTCCAAAAAAAAAAAAAAAATCCAGGCCGCCTGCAATGATTAAAACACATCTGGGCCAACACAATTAAAAGTATAAACAGAAAACATCTAATAAAAGGAGCAAGAAAAACATCGCGGCTCCCAGAATCTCTCAGGCCACTCTGATGTCCACGGCTGGCTCCGCGTCCGTGCCGCTTGCACCATGAGGGCTTGGGGTGAGCAAGCCGAGTTGGACGTTTACTCTTATGGATGCTGTGTTCTATTGGGGGTGGGGGGGCGGGGCGTGGAGACAGTTATTTAAAAGAGAAGCAAATAAACATTCAAAATAACTTCCAAACATTTAAGTGCTAAGGAATTGGAAGTGGTGATTGGTAGGCTTGGAGTGGTGGTCCACTTTTTAGACTGAGGGCCACAGAATCTATGTGAGGAGGTGACTTCCACTGTCAGCTTCATCCTTCCTGCTCCCTCCTGCCCACTCTGGTATTGGCATCAGACTTCCTGATGCCCACTTGTCTCTGACCCCCAAGAGCTTGGCCCTATGAACCCCAGAAGTGAGTAGTGAACTAGTGGTCAGGTGTCCTGGGCTTTACCCCCTGCATCCCCCTTGGCATTTCTCTTTGGTCCTTACTTTGGCTCTGTCAGTGTCACTTGGGACAAAGTCTGCACGGAATCCAATACTTCTGGCAACTCCCCTGCACTTGCATCCTTGGGGCCTTTAAATGTAACCTTCACACCTAGTCGGCCAGACGAGTGTCACTCATTTTCCTAGACGCAGCTCAGGTTTCACCTCTTCTGAGAAGCCTTCCCTGATTACTGCAAGCAGAGTAATGAGCTCTCCCAACACTTGGCTCTTACCTCTAACTCTCTCTGACAATGTAGCATGGTGGTTTCTCCGTTTCCACGTCAGTCTCGGCAAGTGCAAACGCTGTGTAGTGTTTTTCTTTGCACGCACTGCATCTAACATTATGCCTGCTTTATAATAATTGTGCTGGTTACTGCTTATTGAGTTTCTATGCTATATTTCAGGTCCTGTTAGGCACTTTGCATGAATCTTTAAACCTCACAGTAATAAACCTTGTTTGCCCATTTACATCTGGGAAACAAAGGTCAGAGGAATTAAGGACCTTGTTCAGAACCGCAGAGCTCACAGGTGGCAGACTGGAAGCCACACCAGAGGTTCGAAGCTTGGAAGTGGGGCCTTTCCTATTCTGCTGCTCCTTCTTTCTCAGGATGTCCCCCCTGAAGTGTTCATTGACGGAAATAATGTGTTTCAAAATCACTCTTAAAAACCTCTGCTGGACCAGCATAATCTAGCAAAAGGAGGTGTATAGTAACTATCACTCTCAGTCTTACTATATGTGTAATAGTCTTAAAATACAGAGCAAATGAAATCCTCTAAGTTATTAGGGAAGTAGGTACAAAAAGAAAGAGAAGTTGAAAAAAGTCTTACTTTCCTTCCATCACTTGTCTCAACTTGAGTAGGAGTGTCAGGAAATGAAGATCATGAGCATGCTGAGGGAGAAGGGAGACTGGAATCAGCATCCCCATCAGCCACAACAATTACATGTTATCAGGACCATGTGGGTGAATCCATCAATTTCCAGTTTGGTAGTTTCAATAAACAGAACACCAATGTGGTGGTTGTGGTTAGTTCAATTTGACCCGTTTGCTGAGTGCCTGCCCTGGGAGATCTGTGATATGCAGACCCCGTGACAGGTACCCGGGTAAGCAAAGCTTTGCCCCTTTTCTCCAGGCCTTTTTACCCCACGGAGCAAGATGTGCACAAAGCCAGCCAGTCAGCCAAGGCAGAGGTGACACGCCAGGAGTGACGTGGAGTCCATGAGCTCACTCTGTTCCAGGCACCCATGGGAGGAGGCCATCTTAATCCCAGAGGGATGAAGGTTTTAGTTTGGAACTATTACCTTAACTGTGGCCCTAGACCAGGAGGGTGCCTGGAGAAAGTGTGCTCTAGACAACAGCAGAATGCAAACCCCCTGAAGCAGGAATGTGCTTGGCAAGTGCGGAGACCAGCAGGGGCTGAATGAGTGAGGGATGACAATGAGAGCAAAAGTAACGGGACAGAAAGTGCAGGGCCCTGTCAGAATCGTATGTTCTAGTGAAATGGTGACCTATTGCAAAAGGGCCCTTTGGCTGCTCCGTTGAGAGTAGATGGGGAGGGGCAGCGAGCGCAGGAACAGGAAAACCTCTCAGGAGGCTGTTGCACTAATCTGGGCTTTGATGATGGTGGCTTGGACCAGGGTGGTTCTAGCGGAAGTGATGGGAAGTAGTTGGATCCTGGGTAGATCTTGCTGGATTATATTTGGGGTATCAACAGGAAGGAAGGAGTCAGGGATAACTCTGAAGTTTTGGGCTTGAATGACAGGATGAATGTAAAGTGCTGTTGAATAAAATGGGGAAGATGTGTCTGAGCTGGTTTGGCAGGGAAGGTTAGGTAGGGCGTTTGGGTACGTGAAGCCTGAGATGCCTACGAGACATGTAAGTGAAGACAGGGGGTAAGCAGCGTGATATATGAGCCTGGAGTGCAGGAAGGCCTCAGGCTGCAGCCAGGCCACGGGAGGGGAGAGAGCATAGCATCCCACAGCTTGGACTCTACTCTGAGAACCTGGACAAGGCTTTCTTCCCCTCTAGCTTCCATATCCTCATCTTTGAGGTGGGGGCAGTTTAACTAATACAGCAGGCCAGTTAGGAGGGTGAAAGAAGACAAATATAAAGCATGACACACAGCACATAGTAGATCAATAGATGTGAGCTATCTTCTTCCCAATCCTCTTTCGTGCTGCCAGGCCGTAGAGATGTAGGTAGGCATGTATTGCATGCTTCTAGTGAGGCCATGATCAACACAGACCAAGAAAGGCCTGGAACATCAGCAGTAAAAAGTTGTGTTGGAGTGGTCAGGATGGCTTGGACGGTGGGGGGCGGAGTGGGGGGGCGGCATGGGGAGGAAGACAGGAAGCTAGGGGATAGATTAGGACGTGTAGCAAAGCCACAGAGGCATGGTGTCAGGAGGACCAGGATAGTGGCCCCAGAGATGGAGTAGGGAGTCAAGCATGCATGACTCAGGCCCACCCTCCACCTCCGGGGTCACTAGCGCCCTGACAAAGGCTTTCTGTGAGCTGGAGCACAGTGGGTCCTCGCTCAAGGACACAAAGGACAGAGCCTGTTGCTCTCTCACAGCCACCACCTCCTCTCCTGCAGCAGTCTCCCAGACTGGCCCCCGGGGACCCACTTCCAGCAAAGTTGGAGCCACTCATCTGTTCAGCAGAGCAGCTGAAGCTTAAGACTCAGCTATTGGCAGGGAAACTTGCTTCCTGCAGAGCCCTTCGTCTTGATTCTCTTTGCCTGAAAGTGAATACATCCATTAGGGTTGAATGTCTCCCTTTCCCATTATATAACAGCTTTGGGCAAGTGATTAGCTCTCCCATGAGTGAAAGAGAAACAATTGAGAATTCAATCTTATTCTCCGACTTAGATCAGAAATGGGGCTGGGGCAAATAATGAAAGGGAACCCCCTTTCGGGCCATTTTCCCTATGCATGCACGCACACCCAACCGCACACACGTGCAGAGCGAGGGGGCACGGGGGAACAGTGAGAGGATGCTAGGGTGGCTTCCTGGAGGACTGAAAAGAGAGAAATCAGCCTGACTCGCCCACGCTGGCAGTTTTATTTTATTCCCAGAAGTTGGAATCTGTCATCCCTTGAGACAGATCTGGCCTACAGATGTGTTTTGTTTGGCCAACACAACGGTCTCAGAAATTTTGAACTTGTTACCAACTTTTCAAATCAAGACATTTCACATTAAAAACTGGATTTTAACTCCAAATTGCTCACTTCAACAACACTGGGCTAATATTTTACTTTACTTTTATTTTATTTTACTTTTATTTTAATTTAATTTAATTTTTATTAATCCCTTCACCTTTGTCACCCAGCCCTTTTGGCAGCTGTCAGTCTGTTCTCTCTGGGTCTGTTACTATTTTGCTTGTTAGTTTATTTTGTTCATTGGATTCCACATGTAAGTGAAATCATATGGTATTTGTCTTTCTCTGACTGACTTATTTCTCTTAGCATAAAGCTCTCCAGGTCCATCCATACTGTCTCAAAAAGTAAGATTTCCTTCTTTTATAGGGCCGAGTAGTATTTCATTGTGTAAATGTACCACTGCTTTTTTTATCCAGTCATGTATTGATGAGAACACGGGCTGTTCCCAAAGCTTGGCTGTTGTAAATAAGGCTGCAGTGAATGTAGTGGTGCATTTGTTCTTTTGAATCAGTGTTTCTCAAGATTGATGTGGCTATTTAGGGTCTTTTGTGGTTCCATATAAATTTTTGGAATATTTGTTCTAGTTTTGTGAAATACACCATTGGTATTTTGATAGAAGTTGCGTTGAATCTATAGATTGTTTCAGATAGTATGGAGATTTTAATGATGTTAATTATTTCTATCCATGAATATGGTATATGCTTCCACTTATTTGTATCTTCTGCAGTTTCTTTCTTTAATGTCTCATAATTTTCCGAGTACAGGTCTTCTACATCCTTGGTTAGGTTTATTCCTAGGTATTTTTTTTTTTATGCAATTGTAAATGGGATTGTTTTCTTAGTTTCCCTTTCTGACTGTTCATTATTTATGTATAGAAATGCAACTGATTTCTGGATATTTATTTTTTATTCTACTTTACTGAGTTTATTTATCAGGTCTAGTAGTTTTTTGATGGAATGTTTAGAGTTCTCTATACAGTATCATGTCATCTGCAAACAATGCCAGTTTTACTTCTTCCTTTTCAATTTGGACGCATTTTATTTCTTTCAGTCTGATTGCTGTGGCTAGGACTTCCAGAACTATTTTGAATAAGAGAGGTGGAAGTAGGCATCCATGTCTTGTTCCCAATTTTAAGGGAAATGCTTTTAGGTTTTGCCCCTTGAGCATGATGTCGGTTGTGGGTTTGTCAAATATGGCCTTTGTCTTGTTAAGGTACATTCTCTCTATTCCCACTTTGCTGAGAGTTTTATTATAAAGATGCTGGATTTTATCAAATGCTTTTTCTGCATCTGTTGATATGATCATGTGATTTTCTTTTTTAACCTTCATTTTGTTTATGTGGTATGTCATGATCTTTTTTTAATTGATGTATAATTGACATGTAATGTATTAGTTTCTGGTGTACAACATAATGATTTGATATGGGTATATATTTCAAAATGGTCACAATAACTCTAATTATCATTGTCATCATAAATAGTTGTAAGATTTTGCATTGAGAACTTTTCAGATTTACTCTTAGCAACTTTCAAAAATGCAAAGCAGTGTCATCGACTGCAGCCATCATGCTGTACATGACATGCCCGTGACTTATTTATTTCATGCGTGGACGTTTGTGCCTTCAAGCCCTTCAGCCCGTTTTGTCAGCTCCCCCTGCCCCACCTCCAGTAACCACCGAACTCTTCTGTGAGCAAACTGTTCCATGAGCTTGGTGTTTATTTTTTAAGATTTTACATACAAGATCATATTGTATTTGTCTTTCTCTCTCTGGCTTATTTCACTTATCTCTCTGTCTGCCCTCAAGGTCTGTCCATGTTGTCACAACAATGGCAAGATTTTATTTTTTTAGCTGAGTAATACCCATCATGTGTGTATGTGTGTGTATATATTTATATACCCTGATGGACACAGGTTGTTTCCACATTTTAGCTATTGTAAAAATGCTGCAGGGGGAGTGTAGACACCTCTCAAATTAGTGTTTCTCATGCCCTTGGATAAATACCCAAAAGTAGAACTGCTGAATCTATGGTAGTTCTGTATGTCATTTTCTGAGAACCCTTGATGCTGCTTTCCGTACCGGCTGCACCACTTTACTTGCCTTTATGGGCACAAGAGTCCTCTTTTCTTCACGTTCACCAACGCTGGTTTGCTGTCTTTTTGGGAACAGCCATCCCAACAGGTGTGAGGTGAGGTCTCATTGTGGTTTCATTTGTGTTTCACTGACGATTGGTGACAGTAGTGTGTTTTTATGTACCTGCTGCTGGTCATGTCTATGTCTTTGGGAAAATGTCTACTCAGATTATCTTCTAACTTTTAATCAGATTTTTTTTACAATTGAATTATATAAATTCTTTTTTTTTTTAAAGGTTTCACTTATTTATTTTTAGAGAGACAGGGAGGGAGGGAGAAAGAAGGTGAGAAACATCAATGTTCGGCCGCCTCTCACGTGGCCCCCACTGGGGACCTGGCCCGCATCCCAGGCATGCGCCCTGACTGGGAACAGAACCGACGACCCTCTGGTTCACAGCCCACGCTCAATCTGCTGAGCTACACCAGCCAGGGCCGAATTGTATAAATTCTTTATATGATAGGGGCCCCCTAAAACCTGGAATTTATTTATAAAAAATTGTGTGTTTATTCTTACATGTTTAAACTACAGTCACCTCCAAACTATTCTCTACTTGCTGCAATGCACCTATCAAGACTATTTTTGCCACTGCTCAAAACAGTGTTTGAACTCATTGGTTTTGATGCTTTTTAGTGCTTCTGCCATTTTTTGTTTCATCTCTTCCACATCAGCAAAACATTTTCCTTCGAGGACTTTTTCATCTGGGGAAACAAAAGTTGCTTGGGGCGAAATCGGTCTCGGGGGTCATTCCATTTTGTGTCCAAAACCACTGAAGACACAGTGCTGTGTGGGCTGGTGTGCTAATAAATCACCCATCATGAAATGGGCAAACATGTTTAAAGAGTCTTCAAAAAAAATTCACTGAAGCCAAACACAACCTCTCACAACAACACCAGCTGGTCCACTGATACAGATGGGTTCCTAGAACATGCACCTAGCAGGGGAAGCCTGTACTACAAGGGGCCTGTCCTCCAGAAGATAGTTCCATGTTTTTTGGGGGGGTATCCCTCTTGTATTTTGGATATTAACTTCTTATCAGATATATGATTTGCTAATATTTTCTCCCATTCCACAGATCAGGGGTGTCAAACTCATTTTCACTGGGGGCCACATCAGCCTCACGGTTGCCTTCAAAGGGCCGAGTGTAATTTTAGGACTGTATCAATATAACTACTCCTTAACAGTTAAGCAAGAGTTTGGTGCTGCTGCTGGGTAGAAACAAGGTGCCAGGCTGGATAAAACAAGGTGGAGGGCTGGATTCTACCCACAGGCCTTGTGTTTGCCACCTGGGGCTTAGATTGCTTTTCATTTTGTTGATGGTTTCCTTCACTGTGCAGAAGTTTTTTAGTTTGCTATAGCTCCACTTGTTTATTTTTGCTTTTGGGTCCTTTGTTTTGATGTCAGATCCAAAAAAAAAAATCACGGTCAAGACTAATGTCAAGGGGCTTATCACCTGTGTTTTCCTCTAGGAGCTTCATGGTTTTAGGTCTTACACTCATTTATTCCTTTTGAGTGAAGTTTTTAATGCAGTGTAAGATTGTGGTCCAGTTTCGTTCTTTTGCATGTGGCTGTCCAGTTCCCCAACACTATGTATTGAAGAAACTGTCTTTTACCCTTTGTATATTCTTGACTCTTTGTTATAAATCAATTGGCCATATGTGTGGTTTTATTTATGATCTCTGTTCTGTTCCATTCTTCTGTCTACATGTCTGTTTTTATGCCAAAACCATACCGTTTTGATTACTGTAGTTTTGGAGTCTTCTGTGGTTCCGTACAAGTTTTAGATTTGCTTGTTCTATTTCTATGAAAAATGCCATTGGAATTTTTATGGAGATTGCATCAGCTCTCTAGATTGCTTTGAGAATATGGACAGTTTAGCAATGTTAACTCTCCTAATCTGTGAGCATGCAATATTTTTGCATTTATTTGTGTCTTCAATTTTTTTCATCAATGTATTGGTGAAAGTTTTCAGCCTACAGCTCTTTTACCTCCTCGGTTAAATATATCCATAGTTATTTTATTCTTTTTTGATGCAATTGCAAATGAGATTGTTATTTTAATTTCTCCTGAAAGATAATTATTTCTGACAGATAAATTATTAGTGTATAGAAATGCAACATATTTCTGTATATTGATATGATATCTTCCAAGTTT
>VMDR010002734.1:0-84555 GCA_007922815.1 Macrotus californicus
GGATGGATGATGGATGGATGGATGGTGGATGGATGGTGGGTGGTGGATGGTGGATGGATGGATGGATGGATGGATGAGTACATGGATGGATGATGGATGGTGGATGGATGGATGAATGGTGGATGGATGGTGGGTGGTGGATGGATGGATGGATGGATGGATGAGTACATGGATGGACAGGTGGGCGATGAAGCAGTTGGAAAGGCAAGTCTCAAGTGCAGTAGACGGCATCTTCCGGAGAGCTCTCTCAGAGGTCCTGGTGCCGGCTCTTCCACACACTTGCCTCTGACTCGGAGTGAGCGTCTGACCCCTCTGGGCTCAGTTTCCCCATTGGGTCTCTGAGTGGGATGGAGTTGATGAGCTGTGCCTGCTCCAGTCCTCCAGCCCAAGCTCAGGTGCCTGGAAGTCACACCCCAGGGCACAGCCCTCACCACAGAGAGCCAGGGTCAGCAGCCTCTAGCCATCTGGTCCTCTCAGGACAAGCCCAGACAGGGAGAGCACTCTGCCCACTGGAGGTTGCCATGGGAAACCCTTCGCTGCTTCTTTTCTCCTGGATTGATTAAAGAAAGAGACTCATAAAGTGACAGCACGTCACTGGGCCTCGCCTGCAGCCAGCACCGGCCAACTTATCCCTGACATTTCCCAAGAGCCGGCTAACCTTTCCTGCCACAAATAGATGGATGTGAGTCCCTGGAGGCTGTCTGGCCGGCACAGGGTCTTGTCTCAGGGGACTTGAGGACCCAGGGGACACAAAAGGGAGCAGGATGGTGACAGCAGCTGGGCAAGAGCAAACTTGTGCAGGACCGGCGAGGAATAGAGGTGGGGCGGCAGTGAGCACGGGGAGACCAGTGCAGGCAGAACCCACCCACAGCCCCACAAGGCGCTGTGCCCCCAGAACAGTATGAGTTGAAGCCATGAGACCACCTGGCAGGCGGGCTGGAGCTGGGGACAAAAGGTCTACCCATCGTCACCCAGCTCTGAGTTTCTGTGAATCTGGTGCTCCCACAGGATTCCCGGACTCTGGGTCTTTCTGATTGGAAATCAGAGAGTCAGGCAGCCCTACCTCGTCCAGGGATAAGGCAGCTTCCACTGCAGCAGTCAGGGAGGGCAGCCTGGTGGAGGTGCCAGTCAGTCAGGGAGCTGTGGGGAAAGTGCTGCAGGCAGAGGGAATATCATTTGCAGAGGGCTGCGAGCCCAGCCAGCAAAGGTTCGAGCATCCTGAGAGGGCCTGGCCAGAGCCTGGGCTCAGAAGCCTCGTACTGTGCATGGAGGGTCCTGGGTGGGCCTCCGGTGGCCACCAGGGTAGAGGGCAGACCACACAGGTGTGACAGTGCCCCTCCTGAAGCAGCAGGTGGCAGGTGGGCACCTTGCTGACCTAGGCAGGCGAGCTCAGCCCTCGGCCCCCTGCACACTGCCTGTCCCCGAGGGGCTGGGGGTTGCAGCTCACAGGGGGCCCAGGGGGCCCGCAGTTCCCGCCCCTGGAGGGAAGGTTCTGTCATGGCTAAGCTAGTCTGTCCGTGGTGGGATCGTACCCGACGCTGAATCCGCCCTGAGCAGTGAGGAAATCATCTCTCTGTGTCCTGGGTCTCGGTTCTCAGTCGGTCCAAACACAGGGAGGACAGGCAAGGAGAGTTCTTCCTGAACCCATCAGTCATCGGCCGGCTGCCCCATAGGCCTGTCCCAGAGATGGTGCAGGTGCCAGGACAAGGGGACACCGAGACCGGGAAAGGCCCAGCAGAAGCCCACAGCCAGCTGGTGGGCCGCCGAGCGCACCCCCACCCCGAGGACACTTAGGAGGGAGCGGTTTGCCCCTCTCCTCCCCAGCCAGAGCGTCAGTCGCCTGCTCAAGAGAGAGGCAGCAGGAACCCTGTCGGTGCCATCTTCCGGCCCCGCCCGAGTCAGGGGAGGAACCCTCACATTGGTGCCTCGTCAGGAAGCTGATCTGATGAGCCTTCTACTGAGACCCTCCCCGAAGACCCCCTGAACTCCCAGCCCTTAAACCCCCCACAGGGGCCTTGAGCAGCGTGGCTCTGTGGGTTGGGCGTCGGCCATACCGAAAAGTCAGGGGTCCCCTGTCTGATGCCTGGGTTTCGAGTTCAGCCTCCAGTTGGGGCTCCTGGGAGAGGCGGCTGGTCCGCTGGTCGGTGTTTCTCTCCCTCCCTCTCTCCCTTCCTCCCCCTCTACCTAACAGTAGGTAAATGAAGCCCAGAAAAGAAAGCCCTCAAGAAGGACCCAGCCCTCCTTCCCCGGCCTCTGCCCCTTCCCCCCTTCCCCCTTCCCCCTTCCCCTCCTTCCCCTACCCCCACAGGCTTGCAAGGCCTCCTAAACTCTAAGGGCCCCCACAGGATTTGCTCCTGGGAAGCAGTGGGTGGCAGCCACTCATTTCAGGCTCACCCTCGCCCCGGAACCTGCCCCCAGGGCCCCCTTACCTCTGACTCCCCAGTGAGCTGCCCGCAGCCCCGTCTAAGCTCACTCCTTTCCCACGTCGTTTCTAGGAGCCCAGGCTCTCTCCTGCTGCCTCTTCTCAGTCCTTCCTGTGTCACCGTCCCCAGCTGTCGTAAGCGTGCTCTCAAAATCCCCCGGACTCATGCTGTGAAATCTTCCCTGCACGAAGTCAAGGGCCCCCACACTGCTGGCCGGCCCGATGTGGGCCCGCTGGAACAACCACAGAGGGCTCTGCAGTCCCCTCCCATGTCCCTCCTGGCTCTGCACCATCAGGTCACGATGCCGAAGGAAGGGCAGTTCGGGGAAACCGCTTCGGACTGGCCAGTTGGAACAATTCCAGCAGGCTCTGGGGCCCAGGGCCTGTCCCTCGTGGTCTGGCGCCCAGCCTGGGTGACACTGGCTTGAGACACATAGGTGTGGGGAGTGACAGGCGGCTCAGACTGTGGGCTCTGGACGGCCAGGGAGACATAACTACATGGACCACCAGCATGGCCTTACAGCTGATGGATGCCAAGTGGACAGATGCAGAACCTAAGAAGACGCAGGAAAGGAGTTGCCAGGAGGGGGCGGGCAGTGGGGGAGGGTGAGTTTGGGGTCTTTGTTCCTCTGCGCCCAACTGCAGGTGCTCTCCTGCACCCAAGGGATGCTCGCACCTGAACATGTCCAAAAACAGAACGAGTGCAATCCTGTCGACGGGCGCAGAGAGAGCATCCCGTAAGATCCAATTTCTGTTCTTGAGAAAACGTCTCAGCTGTTGAGGGGGGAGGAGGGAACGCAGTGAATCTGGTGAGAGCCACCGCCCAAAACTCCGCGCAGTCTCTGAGTTAACACGGCAATGCTGAAAGCCCGCCCTCGGAGGCCGGATAGGAGACCAGGATGCCCCGGCAGCTTTCCACGGCGCGTCCGGCTGGGGGCGGCTGGGAGCCGGTGAGGTCCGGGGAGAAACAGCGCTGTGTGTTCTCAGGTCACACGGCCGTGTGCCCAACAGGACCTGAGAGTCGACAGGGAAAGCAGGGATCTGAGCAGGGAGCTTGGCTAAGCTGCTGGGTTCCAAATCCGTGGGCGAGATTCGGCTCTGATTCTGCGCTAGCGACTCTGTCGGAAAAATAAGCTTTCCTAAATAGACAGTATCCACAGCATCCGAAATGTGGGGGATGCACAAGGTCACCGCAGGAGAAACCGGGAAGCGTTATCAGGGACACCGAAGGAGGTCCAAACCAACGGAGAGCCGTGTTCACGGGTCAGGGGACCACAGACTCTCCCCAGATGTGTCACTTCCCTCCAAGGTGATTTATAGAGCCAAAGAAATTTCTGCGCGAGCCCCAAACAAGACTGTGGGCGTGGAGAGCAGGGCCGATAAGACCTCGTGGTCCGAGCAAGATGGTGTGAATTCTGTAAAACGAGGTGGAGTCACTGGTGGCAGCCCAGACGGCTGCCAGTCAGCCGTGACGCTTTGGTTCAAGAAGGAGACTGCCTCTCGCCACCAGGGGGGCTGGGGCACTTATCAAAGGACCCAGAAGGGCGGGGTGCACCACTCTCCAGGCAGACCACTGCAGAGACTGCCAAGCTCCACACCCCAGAGCGCTGCTCCACGCCACGCTGGTCTCCCTTGGCATCGGCCACCAGAGGCTCTGCCCTGCTGGACTGGGGACTCCATCTGCCCTGCTGCCCACTTGGGCCCGGAGACCCTTCCTTACAAGACGCTGACGACTCCCTTGGCCACCGTGCTGTCTCCCCGACCTGCAGGCTGAGACTCTGGGACTCGGGTTCGTTACCCCCCGTTGATGGCTGTGTGTGTGTGTGTGTTACATTCTCTTAGATGGTTAGAGTGTAAGTGGGATATTACATACGTTGACGTGCTACTTTGACTGAACCTGCATTCAGTGAAGGCTGAGTGAACAGCAGTTACCTCGTGTGACTCTGGTCCAGTGCTTGGTGCCGGGTTGCACCTCGGCAGCAGCTGCCCGGCTGACTTACAGGAAAGACTCTGTCGAGAACCTATGCTCCTGGCAGGGGATGTGAAATGCTGCTTCCGAGGTGTGTGTGGGAACACACTCAGTTCAACACGTACTGACCGGGTTCGGGGCCTCGGAGAATGAAGCCGGGACACCTGGTGCGGCTTCCGTGTGGCCAGGGAGACGCACAGTGAACACTGGACAGAATAAGTGGGTTCCCAGCGGGCAGAAGGTGACAGACGCTCCGGGAAGCTGAAGAGCAGGGCAGTGGGGTGGGGAGTGGCTGGGGCTGCTGGGGCAGAAGGAGGGCAGTGAGCAGAGCCAGGGCACGCCAGGATGGGCCGTGCTGAGGGCGACATTCGCAAGACCCAGGAACAGCTGAAACACCAGTGACCGGAGGTGGAGGACGTGCCCACAGGACCTTGGGGCGTGCTGTGACCTTCTCAACAAAGATGGTACGGGGTCGGTGCAGGGCACGCAAATCAACAAGGGGGACGGGATAGAGAGCCAAGCACCAGTCCTCATCCGCACGGACACTCGATCTGGGACAAAGGCGGCGTGGCCCAGCCGTGGGAAAGAACAGGCGTCTCGGTAAACGCTGTTGGAAACACGTTCGTGTGAGGAGAAACCGAAAAACAGCGCTCCAGCCTGAACCAGTCCTCAAAGACCAGTCCCAGCCGGATGAGAGCCTCGCAGGGGCGAGGCAAAGGCAGGTGGCGCCAGGAGACGCCACGGAAGACTGTGCCCCTGCTCCGAGGTGGGAGAGGACTTCTGGAGAATGGCAGTGAGAGCACTAACCGTTCAAGGGACCGAGGCTGGCAGTCCAGCACAGTGTCCCCGGACCTTCGAGCAGCGCCTGACACACAGCAGGTGCTCGGCAGGCTGTTTAGTGAACGGACAGAACTCCAGCTTGCTGGCACATACCACAGACACCAACCTGAGAAACGGGGGAAGGCAGGACAACAGGACAGTCGTCACGTAGCCTCCTATCTGGGGGACCATCGGCCGACCTCTGCCACTGTCCGACTGTCTGACCTTGAGCAAATGACCTCGCCTCTCTCAACCTTAGCTGCCCCCTCTGTGAGTGGGGGGTGGGGTCCCTCCCGCCTGGGCAGCTTCCTCGAAGAGCACCAGACACCCACATCACTCACATAGGTGATGGTTCTCAACCCCACTCCACCCGTGGCAGCAGGAGGCCCCACGGTCCTGTCCCCACCCATTCAGGGGACAATCGCTGAGTCCCAGGAAGTGGTGTGACCGTCCTGGAGTCATGCACCCATCTTCCTGTCATCAGAAATGGGGCCACTCATGTCATCAGGGAGGAAAAGGCCTTTGTCCAAGTTCAACAGCTCGTCAGGACGGGGCCTTGGGAACTGGGCTGCCTCATAAAGCAGTCAGCGGGGTGCTGGGGGCAGCGCGAAGGGCTCCAAGCACGTGGTCCGCAGACACCTGCCGCGAGGCCCTAGCTGGGCACCTGCTCCTGGGCGTCCCAAGATTAAAGTCGCACAAAAGTACCTCAGGGCAGGTCCCTCTGGGAGAGGCTGGAGCCCGGAGGAGGAGGAGCTGGGTCCCAGAGTGAAGTGCTTCTGGGTCGGCCAGCGCAGCAGGCCCCAGGGAACGCCAGGGCCCGGAGCAGAGGGTGGCGGAAGGCAGGGGAGGGGACCTCGCATTCCCACCCCACTGCACACCTCGAGGGGAAGGAGGGACACCTGAGTCTGCAGAAACACTGGGGGATGCTGTCTGGAGCCTGAAAAGGCAGTTCAGAGCTGCCTCGTCTCCCCCAGCGCCCAGCCCCTTCACCTGCCAGCAGGCCGTGTCTCTCTCTGGTGAGCTCCTCCCAACGCGAAGGCTTGTCCGGGCTGTTGCGTGTAACGGTAGCTCGTTTGCTGTTTTGTCCTTCTTTTTGCTGACCAGTGTTCCTTCAGGTGCATGTACTACAACTTGTTTTTCCGCTTGCCTGGTGGTGGGCTTTGGGGCTGCTCCCGGTCTTTGTCTGTGATGGACGAAGCCGCCGGAGCCGCGCTCACACGAGCCTGTCTCCAGGTGTGCGTTTTCACTTCTCCTGGGCGAACTGGTGGTTACATTGCCGGATTCATAGAACTGGACCCCTTGGATTGGACCATCAAGTGGGTATTTTTTAATATGAGAAACTGGCAAAGAGTTTTGCAAAGTGGTTGACCACTTTCGACTCCCACCAGAAGCATCGGAGGTTTTTCGGTTGCTTCACGTTCTTCCCAACACGTGACAGAGTGGACCTGTTTAATTCTGGCCATCCCGGTGGGCACGAAGCAGTGTGCTGGGTGTCAGCGACCACACTGGGGCCTCCCCACAGGCCTCTTCATTTCAGGGTGAAGGTGCTCGGCCTTCCGCCTGTCATCTACTGTGAGTCGTGCGTTGCGTGTGGATGCCCCTCAGCCAGCTGGGAAAAGTGCCCTCCACGGCTCCTCGGCTGCGTGACTTTATCGCCCACGGGGGTCGGACTCGCCAAGTGTGGCAGCTGCACCCACCAAGAGTGCTGCGAGCCGTGTCCTTCCTCATTCCGCTACCAAAGAGACTGACACTGATTCATCTTCAAATACAAAGCCAAAGTTAGTTATATATTTAGGAGGGGGGGGGGACCCAAGAAAAACCAGAACTTATTTATAAACAATTGTGTATTTATTCTCACATGTTTAAACTTCAGGCACCTTCCAAGTGCTCTCCATTGGATGCAATTCACCTATCGAGATGTTTTTCCCACTGCTCAGAACACTTTCTTTCCCGTAAGATTTTATTTATTTATTTATCGAAAGAGAGGAAAGGAGGGAGAAAGAGAGAGAGAGAGCGAGAAACATCAATGTGTGAGAGAGACATCAATTGGCTTGCCACCCAGGCACGTGCCCTGACCAGGAACCGAACCAGCGACATTTTTGTGGTTTGTAGGGTGACACCCAACCCACTGAGCTATACCAGCCAGGGCTCAAACCACTTTCTGAACGTGTCCATTTTGATGCCTTTTAGTGCTTCTGTTTTTTGTTTCACCTCTTCTGCATCAGCAAAACATTTCTCTTAGAGGACGTTTTTCATCTGGGGGAAACACAAAAATGTTGCTTGGGTGAGATTGGGAGAATAGGGAGGGTGGGGCATGTGGGTCATGTCATTTTTGGTCAAATACTGCTGAACACTCAGGGCAGTGTGGGTAGGTGCGCTGGTAAATCCCCCATCATGCAATGGGCCAACACGTTGAAAGTCTTCAAAAAAAAAAATTCACTGAAGCCGAACACTGCCTCTCACAATACCACCAGCTGGTCCACTGACACAGATGGGTTCCAAGAACACTCATCTAGCAGGGGAAGCCTGTACTACAAGGGGCTCACTCTCCAGAGGATAATTCCAGTTTGTGGGTCTCCCCTCATACATAGTGCTGGATTTGATTTTCTAATATTTTGTTAACGATTTTTTAAAATCCTCATCCAAGGATACGCTTATGGATTTTTTTTCTGAGAGAGAGAAACATTGGTGCGAGAGAAAAACATCACTCGTTGCCTCCCATACCCGCCCCAACCCGGAATGGAGCCCGAAACCTAGGCGTGTGCCCTGACCAGGGACCGATCCCAGCCCTTTCGTGCACCGGACTACGCTCCAATCCGCTGAACACCCGGCCAGGGCGGGCCTCCCCTTTTCTTCCTCTGTCAAGTGAAGGAGTGGGCTGGGTGGCTTCTAGGTGCCTGACAGCAGCGACGTGAACGCCTGAGTGCCACCTTCCCCATGCCTATGACGAAAAGGAAGATTCAACATCAGATGACGCAGGAACAGTCTCAGGCACAGAAAGACACGGTTCCGATTTCCGATTTACAATTTCTACGAAGTACAGAGGACCGGGCCCTGCGGTCATCTGGTTTCCGGCGTCTGGGCGGCCCTGACCCCCGCTCTCCACCTGGCAACCCCGAAATCCATTCGGACAACCCTAGCGCAATCGGGCCCCGCGGGCGCCTGCCGTCACGAGGCCGCGGAGTGGTTGCCTGGGAAACGCCCACGTGTCGCCGCAGGGCTTCCCGGGCCTCGTAGTCCGCGGGCGGCCTCGCCTGGGCCCGCCGCGTGTGAGAGAACTACAACTCCCAGGAGGCGGCGCGGCGGGGGCGGGGGCGGGGCGGGGCCTGGAGGGACCTCTAGACCTGAGTGCGGGGTCTCCCGGGCCGGAGGAGGAAGATGGCGTCTCAGACAGTCGGAATCCGTCCGCACCGACTCCTGGCGCCGTCGCTGCTGCTGCTCCCGCTGCTGTTGGTGCTCGGGCCCTGGCAGGTGGCGGGCCACGGCGGCAAATACTCGCGGGAGCAGAACGAGCCCGAGCGGCCCCCAAAGCGCGAGCCCGGGGGCGAGTTCCGCATGGAGAAGTTGAACCAGCTGTGGGGGAAGGCTCAGCGGGTGAGCGGCCGGGCCGGGGGGCGCTGCCGGTCGCGTGGGGCTGGGGTCCTCCGGGAGCTGCGTGTGTCGCCTCCCCCCCCCACCCCAGCATTTCCATCCTGACTCCCCGTGAAGTTCTGCAGTTCCTCTTTGGTGCATACGAGCGCTCGTGGGGCCTGGGCGCTTTCGGGGTATTGCGAGACCCGGGCGCCCCGCCCGCCTGGCTCAGGGTCACGTGCTGCTGGGGTGGCAGAGCGCCCGGGAGCAAGGTTCTGGGAGCTGCGAGCTCCTGTCGAGGGTTCTTGTCCTCACTCTGTGATTCAAACTGTTGAAGCGTTTGTGCTGTCAGGCGGGGGCCGAGACTGGGAGGGAGGCTGTGTGTGACCGCCTGTGGCTGGTCCCTTTCCCTGGGGCACCGGGAGGGACCCTGAAGGGCGGGCCAGGGCGGGGTTTCACTTGCATACCAGGCGGTGGGCGGGGCGTGGTCGTCCTGAGAGTGCTTCCCCCTGAGCGCCTGGGGGTCTCAGGTCTCACCAGGGGTGGGCGCTGCACTGAGGCTGCACACTGCCCGGCTTCCGGGGACTGCTCCGCACACCATCACCCAGCCAGAGACCGGAGCTGTGGCCAATTCCCAGCAGTATTTTTTAACTGCTTTGTTGCATATTTAATGCACACTTCTGGATGGGTTGGAAATGGAGTATATTCACTTACAGGACCATCGCCACTACCTGTGCCACAAACATGCCCCCGTAGTGCGGGTCTGGCAGTCATTGGTGATTTTCTCCACTGTTAATGTCGGACACGTCCTGCTATGCGTTGGGCTTCTCCTAACTAGTTCTTTTCACGGGAGGCCTTAGCGGGTAACTGTAACTTAGATATTGGGAGAATCCAGAGAGGGGTGCCAGGTGTTCCCCCTGGGACCTTCGGAGCAGGGCCCTGAGGAGTGGGGGCTGGTGGACCCCCTCCCTGAGCCACACGGGTGCTGGCTCCAGCTCACACTCAGGCTGTCCGTAGCCACCCTTTACCCTGGGATTTGCTTGAGAATTGCGGGTCCTCAGCGCAGGGGACAGCTGTGCAGTCACGCTGCTTTAGGTTCCTCTGTTCCTGGACCTTTCAGAGCTTTCAGCGTGCTGACGTCACCAGGTGGGGCGATGCGCAGCCCTCCCCCACCCTCAGCCTCCCGGAACCCCCTTCCCGAGCCATGGTCTCGCTGTCCACAGTGCACTGTGGCCCCTGCACATCTCGGCACATCAGCCTCACAAAAAGGGCCCGGCCCCCGGCTTGCCCTGTGCCCAGCCCGCAGCCGGAGTGCACCTGCAAGTGGCATTCGGACCACTCTTGGCTGGTGTGGGGACACTTCAGTGTGGCTTTAGAAGTCGGCCATTAAACTAGACAGTCCCAAGGCAGGTTTTTCTTCTTGTGGGTTTTTTAAAACACGTAGATGCCTTCATGTTTCCATTTAGCGCCGTCTGTATTGGTGGCCGCAGCGCTGTAACTTCAGCATTTCACATAACTGGTCAGCGAGGATTTTGAGGGTGGGAGCAAGAACCAGAAGGACAGGAAATCGGAGGGGATCAGGTTTCACACTTCTGTTCAGACTCAGAAATCACAACTATTTTCTTCTGCGCTCAGAACCAGCAAAAACCGGAATGCAGTTTTAGCCTGAATCCAGTGACTCATCTCCGGAGGGTCGGATGCTTGGGAAGAGGAGAACCTGCCCCATCGGGCCCCTTCCCTGTGGTTCCTCCTGGGGCTGCCTGACTCGTTTCCTCTTGACCAGCGCCACACCCTCGCCCCAGGCGGAGGGTCCAGGTCCGTCTGAGAAGCAGAGACAGTGCAAGCATCAGACTAGAAGCCAATGAGAAGTGGAGAGAGGAAGTCCGAGGTCACAGCGCTTTCCTTATGAAGGACCTTAGGATAAGATCTGCGGTCTTTATCTCCACTGTGCCCAGAACCGCAAACTCGGGCCGCTCCCAGCGACCTCTGGCATAGGGAGGCCGCGGGCATGGTGCCCAGCTGTGCCCTCCGCGGCAGCGAGGCCCTGTGTGCAGCCAGCACAGGTGGCCTTCCCTCCTGCCAGTGGGCGCTCATGCCTCCAGCCCATGCTGGCCCTGGGAGCCGGCCCCTCCTGCCAGGCACCACCCCGCACGCCCAGCCCTGGTTCTGTCATTGGGGGTCCTTAGCGAGTTCTGGGGGGGTGTTGGTCAGGCATGTGAACTAATTGTCATTTATAGCTGCCAGTTTCACGGAACACGAGAGAACCGTCACATGTCATTTCCACTGGGAGGGATGGTGCAGTCCCAAACCAGGCGGGGGGCCTCAGGGCCGAGCAGGGCGCTGCTCTGAGGAATGGGGGTCCCACCCAGCCCCTCCTCTGCGGGCGCCTGCTCATGGAGAAAGCTTCTGGCCAGTGAGCCACGCGCTTTTTTTCTTTAGAGTTTCTCAAAAACTCGGTCTTCTGTCTCCTCTAGTAATGGTGGCAGTTTCTCGATACAAGAACTGGTTTCCTCACCAAGCCCCACATTCTCGCCCCTCCATCCTCCTACCCCGTGGACCCAGGTGCCCTGTGGCTGTCCTCAGGGTCCAGGATGGGAAGGTGGGGCGTCTTGTTACCTCCCCCTCCTGTGCCCACAGGCCCAGGCCACCGAGAGCAGGTGGCTCCCTGGGGACACGTGGTGCTGTGGACGGTTCAGGCAGGGCTGGTGGTCCTCGCGGGGCGGGGGTCCCTCGGAGGTTTTCCCGCTGGAACGTGTGCAGGACTTTGAGGAGCTGGGGTCTGACTCCGTGTTCTATGCGTCTCCCGGCCACCCTGTCTCGGGTCAGCTTCTCCCAGCTAGTGTCATTGGTCCATCACATGGCCAGTTGTCATATGTCCCCTGTTGGTGTCCCACAGCTGCAGTTGTCTCCGGTGGAACTGTCCGAGCTCCACGCCGACCTGAAGATACAAGAAAGGGATGAATTTGCCTGGAAGAAGCTGAAGGCCGAAGGCTTGGACGAAGACGGGGAGAAGGAAGCAAGGCTGATACGCAGCCTCAATGGTACCTTCCCCTCCCGCTTTGAAGAGGGGCACGGTCTGTGGTCCCCCACAGTCTGGGTGGGGCGAGCCGGGACCCAGAAGGGGCCATCCGGGCTGCCTACTCCTGGTTTTTCAGGTGTCAGTCACGCGTGGTGAAGTGAGAGGTCAGTGACATGGTCTGAGGAGCTGGTGGCTGTGTCCACCAGAGCGACCCACACGGGCAGGTGCCTGTGGTGGAGGTGGCTCTCGGTGGCTCGGTGGGGGCCTCCTACAGTTTAGGGAGGGGGCTGGACGGGTGTCTGACACCTGGGAAGCCCCCAAACTCACCGGCGAGTACAGGAGCGCACACTGTCTCGGCTTGCTCTCCAGCCCTGCAGCAGTGCGGGTGCTGCAGACTGAGTGGGTAGGAGGGCAGGGCCTCCCTGAGCGGAGAGCAGGCCGGCCCAGCAGAGGAGCTGGTGTGGGGGACGCAAGCCCTGGGGCCCCTGGCGGGGACTGATCATGTCCATCCCCCGGAGGGGCTGGGGCCAGGTGGCAGGAACGGGGTACAGAGCAAGGGGAGCTCTGTGCCAGTTTCTAGGGAGGACAGGACGGGGACTTGGAGAGGCCTGAGTGACATCCTGGGCTGGACTGCTGCCCTGGAGGCCCAGGCGCGCACACGTCCACCTGAGTGGGGAGGGGGTGGGGCCCTGGGAGTGGGCCCTGGGTTCAGGCAGGCCCCGCAGGGGGCATGTCCTGATGAGCCCTGGCGAGGTTGGGAGTGGGAATCACCCACCTGCAGAGCTGTGGCCTGCTGCCCCACTAGGCACCTGCCCCATGAGCTGTTGGGGACCACAGTGGGTGCTGCGCCCTGCATGGCTGAGAAGCGGCACCAGGCGTGTCCCCAGGTTGACCAGGAAGTAGCAGGCTGGTGGCCCATGTTCCCTCCCAGTCTCGAGGACTTCTCTTGGAAGTTGCTGGCACCAGAGTTTCTCCTTTAGAAAACCTCCGTCCAGCAAGGGGTGGGCTGCTTACAAGAAGGCCCCCAGCCACACCCGCCACCCTGAGCTCTGTCCCTCTCGCCCTTGCTGGACGTGGGCTGAGAAGCTGGGTTTTGAAAATCTGTGAGATTGGTCTGTGACCCCACTGGGAACGACTCCTGTCCCAGCTGGGCCTGCTTGCGGTGGGGGCCACGGAGTAGCCACTGTTGTTGGGCGGGGGCCCTGAGCTGCTTTCCACGCCGGTGAGAGTGCGGCCCCGAGGCTTGTCTCGTTCTGCTGGGCCCTGAGTATCACCAGAAACGAGGGTGGGCAGAGGTAACCAGCAGGAAGTGGGGCAGCCCTGGCCAGCGGCCCCGGCCCCACCTTGACCTCCAGCCCCTCTTCCTAGTCATCCTGACCAAGTATGGCCTGGACGGCAGGAAGGACGGCCGGGCACTCAGCAGCAACTCTCTCAACGACGGGATGGAGCACGACAGCCTGGAGGACCCCCGGCTGGAGAAACTGTGGCACAAGGTACCCAGCGCCTCCTACGGACCCCGAAACACGTGCCCTTGTGTCGAGAATTGGGGGCTGCCTCTCTGGGCTGGCCTGGCCGTCCGGGGGCTGTCAGGCACAGAGCAGGGGAGCTGCCGACAAGGCACACACGGGCTGCGGGGGGTGCAGACTATACTCTGCATCTGCCTCAGGGGCATGGGAACCTGCACGGGGTCCGTGACTCTGAGCGGTGACCTCCCCCAGGGGCGCACAGCTCACGCTGTCGCTGGGGCTGCAGAGCCAGGCGGTGGGGGGCACTTGCCTCACTGCCCGCTGTCCACCGGGTGCTGTCTGGGCCGAGTTGTAAGGGTCAGGAGTTGGAATTCTCACAGTAAGCCGTCGTCCTCAGTCTCAGGGGTGAAGGGGAGGGAGGGAGCTCCCTGTAGCCTCCAGGCTGAGCCTGAGACCTGCATTACCCACGCTGCCTTGCGGCCCACAGGGCGGTGTGGGCGCCCAGGGTGTGGACAGGTGAGCCCGGCCCGCAGTGGTGTCATAGCCGCTCTCCTCGCAGGCGCAGACCTCTGGGAAGTTCTCCAGGGAAGAGCTGGACAAGCTGTGGCGGGAGTTCCAGCACCACAGAGAGAAAGTTCGAGAGTACAACGTCCTGCTGGAGACCCTGAGCAGAACGGAAGGTGCCTCCTGCCCCCAGCCCTTCCTGTGGGCAGCTCTGGCTCCAAAGGGGGCTGCAGGCAGGGACGCCATGCCAGGGTCTCACCTGCCCACCCCTTTTTCTGGGTGGGGGGATCGTGCCGAGTGGGACCCCCACCCATCAGGGTTCCTGTGGCAGGTGCGGGGCGTGTTGATCAGATGGAGCGCTGTTTTGGGAACTTGGCTCGCCGCTGGCCACCTCTCCCACAGATGCCTCGTTCTGACTGTGTGACGTCTGGTGGCACCATTATTTGGTCTCAGGACCCACCCTAGTCACGGGTTACGACCCTCAGAAAGCTGGCAGGCACCTGGGAGGGCCAGGGTGGGTGCAGTGGGGCGGCCTCAGGCTCCTGGCGCGTTGACGTCCCATAAAGGGCTGTCTTGGAGCAAGCTTCTCAGGTCTGCCCCTTTCAAAGGAAGGGACTGGGAGAGGGACCATTTAGCAACCTCGGAGCCTGTGGAAGGAGAGATCAACCAGCCAGAAACAAGAGGACTTGTGATCCCCGGTGACGCAGGGCCAGCTCGGTAGCGAGTGTCCCTGGGCCCCAGGTCCTCATCAGGCGCCCCGTTCCGTTCCCACAGAGATCCGGGAGAACGCCATCAGCCCATCTGACATGAGCCGCGTGCAGGAGGAGGCCGTGCTGCAGAGCAGACACGCGGAGCTCAAGGACAGGCTGCGGGGCATCAGCCAGGGCTACGACCGCCTGCGGAGGGTCAGCCACCAGGGCTACGGCGATGAGGCTGGTGAGCGCGGCGCCCCGTCAGTCTCCCACCCTCAGCAGGCACACCGGGGCTGCTCTCAGGCTCTTTTCCCTGAAAGAGTCACAAAGCTGGGTTCTCAGCCACCCGGTGCCCTGCGCAGTTGTCACGTTCCCTTGGCGCTCATATCCATCAGGACAGTGGGTGGCACTGGTCACAGCTCCACGTGTGGTGGCTCGTTTGCACCAGTGCTTCTGTCTCGAGTGCCAAGCCCACGGCTCACCCAGGGCCCGGCTGCAGGCAGCCTGGGGTGGGGGGCAGTGTTCCGGGAGCCGGCTCCCTTCCAGCAGGTCTCATGAGCTGTGGACTGAGCGCTCGTGGGAAGAACGCCCCTTTGCTTCCCAAGGATGCTGCACGGACACAACGTGCCCTGGTCCTCGTGCTCACACACACCCGCTTGCCATGCACATGCTCACACAGCTCTGGTGGCCAGGCGGGATGCACGGCCCAGAGACCACCGGAGGCCGCTCGTGTCTCTGAGGCTGCCCTGCTCTCTGCCAGAATTCGAGGAGCCCCGGGTGATGGACCTGTGGGACCTGGCTCGGTCCGCCAACCTCACAGAGAAGGAGCTGGAGGCCTTCCGGGTAAGGAAGGTGCCGGGCCATGCTGCCGAGCCCTGACTCACGGCACCTGCTCCATGGGGGTTTCTGAGGCCTCGGGAGGCGCTGTTGCTTCTTTCCCTTCCTCAGAGCAGTCAGCACATCACGGGACCTCCTCCTCGCTCTGTGCGTCCCTCCCTCTCTGGCTGGTGGCCTGTGGGCTGTGGTGCGCAGGGCTGTCTGGGGCCCCTGGCGGCGGGCTGCAGGGGTGGGGCTTTGGACATTAGGGGCCTGCTAGGAATCCAGTTGTTGAAACACCTTCCTAGGAGGAGCTGAAGCACTTCGAAGTGAAAATCGAGAAGCACAACCACTACCAGAAGCAGCTGGAGATTTCACACCAGAAGCTGAAACACGTGGAGCGGCTGGGCGACCAGGAGCACGTCAGCCGCAACAAGGAACGCTATGCCCTGCTGGAGGAGAAGACCAAGGAGCTGGGCTACAAGGTGGGCACGCCCCCACGGAGGGCGCAGCGCTTGGCTTCAGGCCACGTTCCAGCCTCTGGCCCCGCGTTTATGCCCAGCTTCCCATCTGAGCCTCAGTTTCCCCTGTGGAGGGGCGGGGCCTCAGACACAGCTTTGCTCCTGCATGGCCGTTGCCCTGGAGGGGACAGGAGGCGGGGCAGGGGCCCAGTGAGGGCTGTGGGCACGTGCACAGGACAGGTGGGTGGGGCTGGAGCCAGAAATCCTGGCCCCCAAAATGGGTGGCTGGTCAGTGGCTGAAAGTCCTCTGCTGCCGGGTCAGCTGCCTGGGGTGGCCTCGCGTCTCCAGAGCACACACGGGCCGCTGCATCCTGAGGGTCTGGCCCGTGCTTGGGGGGATCACACTCGGCCTGAGGGAGCAGGGACCAGGTCAAGGCTGGAGGTGGTGGCCCCAGGCCAGTTGCTGCCTTGTGCTCTGTGAGGGCCGAACCTCCCCTCCAGTGGGGCTCTGGTTAGGGCCTGTGGGGCGGGCGCTGTCCAGGCACTAGGAGGTGAAGGGGCCTTTATCCAAAGAGCCTCCGGTGTAGGTTTGGTGGAGAGGACACGGTGGCGGGGTGCATGGAGGAGCAGGGGCAGGGGTGGCTCAGGGCGTCCCCAGGGCCTGGTGAACCGGCCTGTGCAGGGCGTGATGCCGGGGGTTGTGGGGCGGGAGCAGAGGGGGGGCCTCTTGAGCCTTTGAAGCTGCAGGGTCGCGTCCCTGGGAGGACACACGGCCACGTGGACCTGCGCCTGCCTTTGGCTGAGCATGGGAGAGGCCGAGCACCACAGTGCCTGGGCAGTCAACTGACCTTGAAATGGGCATTGACACGTGGGGGTTTGCGGGGTGGGGTTCACCCGGCACAGACACACACAGACAGGGCTGCGGGAGCAGAGCTTTGCCCGCCGGGAAAGCACGCATGTGGGCCAGGAAGTACGCGGACACACTCTTGCTCCAGGGGCCTGGGGCCCGTGGGAGCCCAGGAGCAGATGCCTCCCAGGTGACAGGGTTCTGGGAGGAGTAGGCAGGAGCTGCACCCCCGCAGGCCCTGAGGAGGGCGGGAGGGAGCAGCTCGGTCAGCTGCTGGCTCCCGGCTCCTCCCGCTCTCTGGCAGTGTCCCTGCCACTGCCGCACTGCATCAGTGACTGGTTTGTGACAGTCCCTGGGTGGCGGAGAATTGAAGGTGACGGCACTGAGCAGGGACCCTGTGTGGCGGCTGTTTGTCTGTCTCTCCAGGTGAAGAAGCACCTGCAGGACCTGACCGGCCGGATCTCAAGAGCACGCCACAACGAGCTCTGACGCCCGGGGCCCAGGGCGAGGGCCGGGCTGCCTGCGCACCGCCAACCCTCCCGGCCCCCCGCCAGGCGTCGCCCCTGCAGCAGGAGCGCGGTCCCGGCTGCCGGCTGAGCGGTGTCCTGTGGCCACAGCACTGTGGTCTGCGCTCGGCCGCTGCAGGTGCCACGGCCCAGAGTCCCGAACAGCTGCCACGCTTGATTCTGACCCTCGGCCACCCAGCGCCTCCCTCGGCTGTCTGTCTCGTTCTGTCCCTGGCTGGGCCTTGGAGCCCGCAGCCACTTGGTCCCAGGCATGGTTGGCGATCTGGGTCCCTGCCATCCTGAAGGGCTGCCCTTCCTCCCCCACGCCCCGGACAGGCTCAGCGCTCAGGCCGGCTTAGTGGGCATTTTCCTGCCACCCCTGCCTGGAGCCGGAGTGCCGACTGTCACCAAGGACAGGATTCTGAAAGCACAGCAGGGGGTCTGGGGCGGCTGACGCAGCTCCCAGCTGTGAACCTGGAGGGGGCCTGACCCTGTCTGGACTGCGTGGCCACACTGGGACCCATGAAGCACGTGCCCATTCATCTAGGCAATGAAGACCCAGGACCGCCTGCTAGGGCTGTGTGCCAGGGTGCTGTGAGTGGGGGTGGGGGCTGGCGCCCACAGCAGGGGCCTCCCCTAACCTCCGGGTCTGGGTGGGCTGCGGGTTCGCTTCCCCTGCGTCCCCACCGCACTCGTCCTGCAGACTTTTCTTTGTCACCTGGTTGATCTGGTGCCCCGGTCGGAGCGCTCGGGAGCGCGCACAGGCGGGCACAGCATCTCCGTTGCGAGTCTCAGAGCAGGGGTGTCTCTCCTCTCCCCTCAGACTGGCTCCTTGGAGGCCATTTGCATTTCCACATACCTCTTAGAATTGGCTTCTGCACTTTTACAGAAAAGCCCACTGGGTTTTCTGCAGGGTTGCCTGGAACGAGCAGGTCCTTTGGGGGAGCCGACAGCTCGGCAGCCATGGGTCTCCCCACCTTGAGGTTTGCATGTCCGTCCCTCAGCCTGGCTTCCGTCCTCGGCTGCAGCACAGGGCATGGCTTTCAGGCCTGGTGTGCTCCCGGACTTAGTCTGGGAGACGGCACGTTGTGCGGCTGTGGACAGCAGGTTTCTGGCTCGTCTCCTGCAGGACCCTGACCCCTCGGATCCCATCTTGGTGGTCCAGCCGTTAGCCCGACAGCCTCCCCCACCCCCAATCCCACCGAGAAGATGAACGTCAGGGGCGGGAACTGGCTTCCCTAACAAGGTGGGGGCAGCCCGTGTTGCGTCACTTCTTAAACCGTGGCCGACCCCGCAGGTGGCACCCTGTGGGCCTAGAGCCTCCTGTGCTGAGTCTTCGGGTAAAGAACTCAATCTTAAAAATATATGTGGGGCTGTTTAGAATTTCTGATTCTCGTGTCTTTATTTTAAAGATATATCTAAAAGAATTTGACTTTTGTCAAAATAATGGGCATGAAGTGACCCCGTGCCCTCCCTGAAGTCTGCTGACTCAACAGTGACACCTCTTTCCCGAGGTGCCAAAGTGTTGGAGCGTGGGAGTCTGAGCCCACACCCAGAGGGGCCCCAGCACGCCTGAGCCCGGGGCTAGGGCACCCTGGCCATGCCTGGCCCCCTCCTCGTAGCTTAAAAGGAGAACCCTGTTACCTTCGAATCCTGTCCAGGGCAGGGGGCACCTCACTCGCTTGCTGGCACAGCCTGGGGCCCTCCCAGCCCACCCCAGGGCTCAGGGCTGAGCCTGCTGCTGCTGTCTTGACCCCCCAGCTCAGAAGGTGGGGCAGGCAAGGGAGGCTGGTGTCCTGGAGACAGCCAGCTGAGGAGGGAACAGTGTTGGCCACCTGCACTCCTGGTGGGCAGCTCCCACGGACTCGGGGGAGGGAGGAAGAGGATGATGATGGGTAGGTGGGAGAGAAGAGGGAAGGGAGGGGTGGGCCTGAGTGGGCTGTGGTGGGAGCCCTATCTCACCTCAAACGTGAGTGGGACAGGAGGGCCCACCCAAGCTGCCCCTCATGCCCCTGGGCCTTCGGACAAATGGCGAGAAGCCTACCCTCTGGAGACCTCCCAGCACCCCGTGGTCCAGTGGGGCCAGAACGGCCCCCTCTGGCTAGTGGAGTCATGGAAGGGCTACTCAGCTGCCCCAAAGCCACGGGTGCCATTGAGAGGAAACATGGGCGCCCTCACCCCAACCCACCAACACAGGGCTAAGTGTGGCCCTGCACCCACGGCCACAGCGAGGTGAGTGGACTGTCCAGGGGCTGCCAGGTGAAGCCACAGCCGCTGCACAAGGAAGTGTGTGGCTGGCTCTTCGGGAGGGGACTGGCCGCGTTAAAAATGGAACATTAACAGTTTAAAGCTGTTTACGTGACTGGTGAACGGGTCCCAGGGAGCGGTGTGGTCAGTAAACGCATGTACAGGCCATGCTGGCAGGCCGTCCACGTCCAGGGCTCAGCCAGGCAGGACGACAGCTGGAGACCCTGACCCCGTGGCTGCAGGACGCTCCGGCTGCCTGCAGTTCAGGTACGTGTGTCTGTTGGGTGCCGCCACGGCGGGGAAGGGCAGGGCAGTGTGCACCCCAAGGCCACGCTGCTGCCTGACCAAAGGAGGGGACAGCCCTGGGTGCCAGGGATCAGGTGTGCCCCCATCTCCTGTGGCCAAGAGGCTGTGAGCCACAGAGCCAGACCCCTGGGGACGCAGCTCCCAGGAGGCCCCCTTCCTGGCCCCCTGTCACCACCGCTCAGCCAGGCGGCTGTCCACCATGTGGGGGTGAGGGCTGCTCAGCGAGGGGCCCCCTTCCTCCTGGGCTCCAGCTCCGCCAGCCGCTCCTCTCGGGCCTGTGCATGCTGCGTCCCCGCCCTGTGGGCCGCCACAGTGGCCGTGAGGTCGATCTGTGCGTAGCGGGCAGCACCAGCCCCTGAAAGCAACCCCAGGTGAGCGGCCCGAGTGACCCTGGGAAGCCCACTCCTCCACAGAGGCCTCGGCCTGCACCGGGGGCTGGGGGCCACCCACGCCACCCACCCAGCAGGACCTGAGGGGAGACCGTGTGGGGCTATGGTCCCAAGGCGCCCACCCCCATCGGCTGTGTGGGGACCCACCTCGGACACCCGCGCCGGCCTCAGGGAGCTCCAGGCCCAGGTAGTGCAGCTGCGTCCTGGGGGAGGGACTGGCGGGGATGTTCGCGTAGGTGGGCGCCTCACTGATAGGCCCCTCAGGCCCTAAGGCTCCTGCGAGGACGGAGCTGTGAGTCCCCAGGGTGGCTAAGAGCCAAGCTGACCCCCTCCCCGGGACTGCTCAGCAGGTGGTCCCCACCCACGCCCTCTTCTCCTGCCTCCACTTCTGCAGGGCCTGGGGGGCCCCCTCAATTTTTCTGGGCCGCCTCTGTCTATCCTGAGAAACACCCCTCTGAGTGCCCAGCTCCCCTGCTGCCATGGCAACCCCCAGGGCCCACACTCTTCTGCCTTCAGCCCCACTGCCTGCCACTGACCCCGACCACCCCTCCCAGCCACTTTCTCCTCGGGTCCCCAGCACCCTGCCTCTCCCAGGCAGGACACCCCCACCCTGTCCACGCCCCAGCCCTCTCCACTGCCATCCGGGGTCCCCCCCCATTCTAGGTTTCAGGGACCATTGGCCTGAGTGCAGAGCCACACTCATCAGTGCTGCCCCCTTCACAATATTCCCAGGCCCGTCAAGTCCCCACCTGTCCCCCAGAAACTGCTCAGTGGGATTCAGGCCCCTCGCAGCAGGCTCCTGCCAACCCCTGGCTGGGACAGGACCCGACCACAGGACCAGGTGCCAGTCCCAGCGCTGCCCCCCTTCCTGCCCTCAGGGCCTCACGGGAGCCTGAGGCCCGCTGCCCTCTCCGCTACAGGTTTCCTGGCTGGGCTGTCGCCTGAGCCTCTGACCCCCACCTCCCTACCCCGCAGCTGTGCAGGAGCTGGTCCCGAAGCCAAGCCTACCTGAAAGTGCCGGGAGCCCAAGGGGAGAGGCCGCTGCTCCCTAGACCAGAGAGAGCTCGGTCAGCTGTCCGTCCAGCCCCCACACACCCGCACCCGGCTGAGGGCCGTGACACCGACCCCAAGAGCAACACAGGATGGGACCGGGTCACCTGCTGCGCTGGGAGAGGCAGGTCTGTGGCACACACCCCCTGGGTGGCAGAGTGACCTGACCAGGGAGGGGTCTCTCCCAGGAGCTGATAGAACCAGAGGAGGAAGGGACTGAGGTGGCCTCAGAGCTGGGGACACTGATGCCAGCAGATTGGGATGGAGGGAGGGACAGTGGCCCGTGGCTGGCACATACACTGAGCCCAGGGCCTTCGTCTCCCAAACCCCACAGGACCCAGGCCCCCCAGGGCCAGGGCAGGTGACCAGAAAGAGTCCCGGGGAAGGGCACCCCAGCAGCAAGCGCCCCGCCCGGTCCTGGGCCAGGCTCCTGAGCACTGGATGGCTCACACCCATCACCTGGTGCGAAGGAGCCCTCGTGAGTTCTGGGGCCTTGGCCAGGGCACGCTGACCTTCCACACCCAAGACAGGAGGCCGACGCACCCCGGGAGCCAGGCCCTCACACCCCGGCCCCCAGCCCTGAGTTCTCACGGGCTTCCCCTGCCCTCAGAGCCCCCGCCACCCCCTGCCCCAGGTGGCACCTGCTCCCAGGGTCAGCCCCAAAGCTGCAGAGCACCACAGGTGTCATGGAAGTGAGCAGACACGGGGCCACTGTGTTTCCCTCCCTGGGGGCAGGACTGGGACAGGGCCAGGCAGGGCCCCCGAGACAGGACTTGCAGACCCGTGGGGAGCATCTGCTCCCTCGGGCTACCCCCACCCTGACACTCAGCAGGGAGCTTCAGGGCACCCGAGGGACCCCTCACACGAGAGTCCATGGCCCCCAGGAGGCTCAAAGGGCTGTGGTGGCCACTCCTAGGAGGGCCCTCCCTCCCCTGGATGAGGCCATGAGGCCCACAGCGTGGCCCCCGCCCACCAGGTACTGGGCGCCTCCTCCTGCCACAGACGGAGGTTGGAAGGCTCTGCCACCCGGCTCCAAACTTGCCTAAGTCCACCCTCCCACCTCACCCCCCAGATGGCCCTTCCCTCGAGTCCCAGCCGGCCTGCCTGGTCCACAGCCAGGACACTGCGTGGGGCAGGGCATGGGGAAGGCGCAGCTCCGCCCTCCTTGGCTTCATGGTGTGGGGCAAGTCACTCAACTGCGCAGGCCTCAGTGGGCTCTGGTTGGAGGGATGCCTGCCCCTCCCCGCCGTCCCAGCCCTCTGGGGTCACCACCCCCTGCCCCAGCCCAGCTTGAAGCCTTATCTGTTCCCCATGAGGCTGGCCAGGCCCCTCAGGTGGAGGTGGTGACAGCCATGTGTGTAACTGTGACTCACTAACGGGCCTCTGTGGGGCACTGACTTGTGTTACCCTGGCAGACCCTCCCCATGGGCCCATCTGCAGGAGAGGAAACTGAGGCTCAGACAGGTGGCGTGACTTGCTAGGGTCACCCGGCCAGCAGGCGGGCCCCACACGGCACCCAAGCCTGCCTCTCCCACCGGCAGCTCGGCCCACCCACAGGGCCGCAAACCGGGTGACAAGACTGGACACGGCCGCCAGGATGTGCAGGGAAGACTGAGGGTCCCTGGACGCCCACCACCCGCAGTGGGTGGCAGAGCCAGCACCCTCACGGGCCCACAGAGCACATGCCCACCTCACCCGGACACTGGAAGCCACCTGCCTGAGCCCCAGGGGCCACTGAGGACCTCACTGTGGTCTCCAGTGAACACCCAGGAACACGCCACGTGTGCACACATCACATGGACCACACCTGCATGCATGCACTGGACACCCTGCACAGCACACGTGCACACACGTGCACACACACATGCACGTCCTTGAGTTCCTGTGCGCACTCCAGCCCGGAGGCTGTCTGCAGCCGCCGCCATTGTTTTCGCCCCGCCCCCCGAGGCTTTAGGCCGACCGCACAGGCATGGCCTCTTGAGGGACTTCAGTCAGATTCCACGGGGGTGGGGGGCAGAGCGCTGGCCACACGGAAAAGGACAAGATGGTAAGAAAAAGAACATTTTATTTCCAGTCTAAGGGTTTATTACAAATGGTCAGATCTTAAAAGTGTAAAAACATCTTCAGCCAACAGTGAAGGGATGAAGCGGAAGAGTGACAGGTGAGCTGCTCACCCCGACGGGACTGGTTCCAGAGCACTCGGGGCAAAGCCACCCAAGTCCAGAACCAACGGGCACAGGCCACGCCACTCACGCTGCCTCTGAAACCACGGAACGCACGCACAGAACCAGGGCGCGCGGCTGCACTCCATGCAGGCGAGCAGGCAGGCCACTGAGGGTGCTGGCAGGGGTGTGGGGCCACGGGGCCACGGGCAGTGCCTGGGGCTGGCAGACACAAGGGGCAGCTGGAGCCGGATACCCTCTGCTTCTGACCCCCAGCCTTCCAGCCCTTTTGCAGCTGGGCCTCCTGCCTCGCTGGCCACAAGGAAGGCGGTCCCAAGAAAAGGCTGAGTGGGCTGAGCCGGGAGGGCAGTCCCCAGGTCACGAGACCCACCCCCACAAGTCCCTAGGCCTCCTGAGCCTCAGTTTCCTCCCCACAGGACAGGCCGCCGGTGGGTGTGGGTCGAGGAGGATGGAGGGACAAACAGCCCCCCATCCTACACGTAGGGTCGCAAAGGGTGGTCCACCTTGGCTCAAAGTCACCGGGACTTGGGTGAGTGGAGCTGCTGCAGAGGGACCTAACATCTAGGGGTGGCGGTAGCGGGACCCGGGCTGAGCAGGAAGGGCTGCCAGCCCACAGGTGGGCAGGAGGCAGGGTGGGGAGGAGCCCGTGGGCCCTGAGCACCCCCAGGCCTGGCACCTGATCCTGGGCCGGGGCCCTGTGGATCCGCCCACCCACCCAGAGCCACCACTTTTCAGGAGGCACCTCCAGCTGCACCCAAGTCCGTGCCCCAGATCCTGCGGGTCCACTGGCAGCCACAGCGCCCTCCCTGCAGGCTCCACTCCCCAGCGGGCTGGCCCTCAGGGTCACCCCACTGCCACCCCCTCACTAAGCCACACTGTTGCCGGTGTCACCAAATGCCAAAGGACACCCCTTCTGCAGGGCTGATGCCCCTTCTGGCCTGTAAGGAGGGGCACACCCGCCCTCAGGGAGGGGGGTTTACCTTGAGCCCTCCGCAGGCCGGGCACGTGGAAAAGAAGCCCGGAGGGAGCCCCACGTGGGGGCCACCTGCTTCCCAGGGCGCACGGGCAGCCTCACTGCCTGGGGCCTCTGCCTCCTGTCCCCGCTGCCTCGTGCCCAGCCAGCCAGAGGGACAGCCCATGAGCAACTGGCCGCCAGGGTCCCCAGCTGCACTGCCGTCGGGGCCGCCCTGGGCAGCCGGAGTCTGGTCCCTGGGGGCCGGGCGCAGGCTGCGGGGTGTGTCGTAATGAGGTCGCAGGGCGCTGGGCACCTGGTACTCTGCTGTCCCAGGCGGGCAGGCGCACAGGTTGGGCTCCGGCACCCCCGCCGCTGGCGGCAGGCTGAGCAGCGAGCCGAGCTCGTCACCACGCCACACGTCCAGGCTGCTCCCGGCGCAGGATGAGAAGCTGCCGGAGCAGGAGGAATGGCTGCCTGTGGCGATGCCGCTGTCCGAGGAGCTCTGGCGGCCCACCTCCTGCAGCTGCCGCGGCCTTGGGGGCTTGGGAGGCGGCCTCGAGGCACCCAGCGCGGCCTCCCCCGGGGCCTGGGCCGCCGCCAGCCCGGGCCCCTCCTGCGACGTGCTGGCCGAGGACGGGGACTGCTCTGGCCACGCAGCAAGCCGGCTGCTGGCGCTGACGTCCGAGTGGCTGGCTTCTGACGATGAGCTGGACAGGCTGCGGTCGTCCCCTGGGGTGGACAGGGGGCGCTAAGGCTGCAGGGGGCTGCCATCTAGTGTGTCTGCTGGCTCCACTGCCCCCGCCCCCATCCAGAGCCAGCACCAAGCTGCACCCTGGGCCTTTGTGCCTGCACACCGACGGGGGAGCCTACTCAGGGGCCGCGGCCTCACCCGGTGGGTGGGAAGACCCCCATCCCTCCTGCCCTGCCCGAGCCAGCACCTAGTGTCCCTGGCTCCGCTAGTCTGGGACAAATGAGTGAGCAGGATGGAGAGGACTGAGGGCTGGAGGGCAGCCTGGGGCCCCACCCCGAGCCCCACCCCCACCACCTGCCAGGCCCCACCTCCGCTGCCCGGCCGGCCACGGTGGGAGAGGAGGCTGAGCCGCTTCTCCAGCTGCAGCGCTTCCAGGGCTTCCTGGGCCACTCGCTCCTCCGTGGCGGCAGGTCCCCCAGGGCAGGGGTCTGCAGCAGAGAGGAATCACAAGAGGCAGCCCCAGCCCCCTCCAGGCAGCCCCTCAGCCACAGCCCCCATGGTGTCCGGGACGTCTCAGAGGGCCCCGCACTGTAGGGCCACTCTGGAGCATCCCCAGCCCAAGGCAAGGCCACAGGCATCCCTAGGAGCTCACTGCACAGTGCACCCTTGCCACACTGGGTTGCGAGGTGGGACAGCGCCAGCAGAGGGCGCTGCCATGCCAGCCAGCAGAGCTGGCCCAGAGGCTCCGGCCCAGACGCTGGAAGACATCACCCCAGCCACAAGCAGAGAAGGGGACAAGATGAGGCACACCTGGGCAGTCCCTGCTCCACCCCAGCCCACAGTCCCTGCGATCTTAGGCTTGCCTTCATGCCAGTCTGGGGCCAGGGCTGCTCAGAGGGTCTGCAGGAGCCCCACTTGGGGTTAGGGTCTCTGGCTGACCCCACCTGGCCGACCACTTGATTAGCACAACCGTCCCAACCAGCAGTGGTGGCCTGGGTGTCCCAACAGCTCAGGCCTGTGGAGGAAGGCCTGTGTCCCCAGGAGCCCAGCAGGGCAGCTAGTGTGGCCCTGGCTTCTGAGCAGCACAAGGGGCACAGGGCAGACACTGAGGGACCCCCGCCAGGCCACACTCCCCACGCACCTGGGAGAACTGGCCGCAGCCCAAAGGGGCCCTTGGTCGGGGAGATGCCTCGGACGATGCAGTCAAACAGGAAGCTGATCTGTTCACCCTCCGCCGAGGACAGAAAGAAGACACCAGCCCCTGCAAGGGACAGGCCGTCAGCCTGGCCCAAGCTGGGGAGCAGGGGCTCTCTGAAGCCCCTCCCATCTCCCAGTTCACTGAGGGGAGGGGAGCAGGGCGGCCCAGAGCGGGCCCACCCAGGGAGACTGTCACTCTGTCGGGGGGCGGGGGGGGGGCCCACACCCACTTGCTGTGCCCAGGGCTGTCGCAAGCGCTGACTGTGGGGTTGGTGAGACAGCAGCCAGGACACCTGTCCAGCAAAGGAGCGGTCCCCCAGCTGAGGACAGCCAGTGTCCCCACCCCGGTATTTTCAGGTGGGAAACTGGAGCCCCAGGGTCATGGCGCAAGCTGAGGTCGTGCCCTGGGGCTCCCTCCCAGCGGAAGAAGGGGCTTGGGGCTGGGGCCTGCACTCCGGGGAATGCCAGGGCAGAGGGCAGGCCGGGTGAGTCAGCAGGATGCCCCACCGCCCTGCAGCTGGGCCCGAGGCCCCGCCAGGGTGAATGAAATCCCTCACTGCGAGTGAATGGGGACGCCGGGTCACGTGGGGCTGGACCGGCCGAGTGGCCTCACCGCCCAGGAATGCCTGCGGCTCAAAGAAAGGCACGTGCTCCCCAGGGGACAGTCCCTACGCGCCGTGTGGCAGACGTGGGACCGGAAGCTCCACTCTAGAGCCTCTGCCACCATCAGGGTCCCCACCCTTGCAGGTCCGGGGGGCAGGCCAGCTCCCCATAATGCCACTGTGCCCCCGGTGGCACCCCAGATGTGAGGGTGGTGCTCACCCTTCAGTGGTTGGAGCTCCACCCATTGCTACACCCCCAAACGATGACCCCACTGCTGCAGAAGCGAGGAAACTGGCCCAGAAGGGCAGAGATGTGGACTTGAGCTGGGACGCCCCCAACAATATCCAAGAGGCCTGGCAGGTGGCCATCCTAGCCAGGGTGTGTGGCAGAGTACTGTCCCCCCTCGGGCGAACCACAGGCTAGGGGAAGGCCCATCACACCAGCCGCCACCTCACACACAGCGCCTGGCTGGCCACCACCCCGCCCCACCGCCCTCACAGGGCCAGGCCTCTAATCCCCAGCTCCCAGGCAGCTGGCAGAGGCCTGGGCACACACAGTCCCCCGACTATAAAAAACCACATTACGAGGGGACTGGAGCCGGCGGCATTCCATGGGGCGTCTGCCGAGCGTCACACTCCTAAAGATTTGTCGGCTGGTGAGGCCTGGGGACATGGCCAGAGGCCCCCGCCCCAGCAAGCAGAGGCTCCCCCGGGGAAGGAAACCCAGCTCAGAGGGCTGGACTGCCTGAGCCTCGTGATGGGGCTGCCCAGGACATGGCTCCCTGACCTCTCCCCTGCCCAGCGTGGGCTTGTGCCTCACGCTGCCCTCAGGCTCCGTGGATGGGTCACTCCTGACCCACGGAAGCTGCTGGAAGTGGGAGCAGCCTGAGGGGTGGGGCTTTCCCCTTGTCCCGGGAGGTTGGCCTGGGCTGGGGCAAGGGGGGTGCTGGTGCAGGGGAGCAGGGCATCCTGCACATGAGGCCGGGTCCTCCAGCACCGGCGCTAGGGCATAGCAAGCCTCAAGGTGAAGGAGAGGGGACTGAGGGCTGGGGAATTTGCAGATAGTGATACCCCGCCCCTGGGATCCTGGGAGAATGTGGCTTCACTCTTAGGACCGAATTCCTGAAATCTGGAGAAGCGATGAGGCCCCCACGCAGCCTGGCATGTCCAGAGGGTCCCTCACGGGGCCACAGCGCAGGGGACAGCGTGCGGACCCCTCTGGCTGCGTCTGTCGGGGGAGGAAACGGATGAGCAGACGCCCCAGAGGACGGGAGGCTGCTGGAAACCAGGCCCGGTCTGCATCGCCTGAGCTGGGACAGCCTCTCTCCACCTGTGCCGCCAGGCCCCGGGGCAGACCACAGCTCCACCACACTCAGGAGGGCAAGTCTGGGCGGCTTTCTGCCTCAGTTTCCTCGTCTGTAAAATGGGGGTGATGCACAGAGCTCGAGGGGCCGGCTCGGGCACCCAGAACCCCAGTAACATGGGACTCCGGCAGGCTGGTCCTGTCCCGTCTCCCTGTGCAGCTTCGGTCTTGAGGCCGCCTCCCTGAGCGCTCGCTCCCAGCCCCAGCGCGCAAACCTCAGCGCGCAGGCGTGGAACCAACCACCACCTGTCAGAAGGGAGCCGTCCGGCCCGTTTGCCTGGACTTTTCCTAGCCTGTGCGGCTTCCTCCGCTTGGGCCTCAGCTCAGCCTCCCCCACCTCCCAGGGTGCCTGCCCCCGCATGGAGCGTGAGTCGGTGCCTGGAGCAGTCTTTTCCCCCCTCCAGCCCTGCTCGGCAGCCGCCTCGAGGCCTCCGAGGCTGAAGGTCTAGCGCCCCGGCCCTGCTCCTGGGCCTGGCGCAGAGAAGCCACCGAGCACTTCCTTCCCCTCCCCCGAGTTCCTGGGTCAGAGACAGGGCTTCAGCCCTGCCGAGACCATCAGCTTTTGGACCACAGCGTCTAGCAGAGGCGCCAGAGGGCTCCTCCAGGCGGGAGAGACAGTGCACTCAAAGCACAGAGCGAGCCAGGCTCTCCCCAGGGCTTTTCCCTGTGCTCACTTCAAAGCCCACTGAACCCTGGCTGGTGGCGCTCGGTGGGCTGAGTGCCGACCTGCGAACCAAAGGGTCGCTGGTTCGAGTCCCAGGCAGGGCACAGGCCTGGGCCCCAGTAGGGGGCGCGCGAGAGGAAACCACACATTGACCTTTTTCTCCTCCTTTCTCCCTCCCTTCCCCTCTCTCTAAAAATAAATACAATCTTTTTTAAAAAAAAAATCCGGTGTCTGTGCGCATGTGGAAAAGGAGCCAGAAGTTTGAATTCTGTGGCCTCGGAGAACTACCCGGTGGGCCCCATGGAGTGACCCCTGGGGCAAGTACAACGGGTATCCAAGGGAGCGGGTCCCCCGGCCCGTCCCAGCGAGGCTCAGGCCAGCGCCCCACAGCCCGGTCCTCCCGAATCTCGGCAGCAGGGCAGGCCGGGTCGCGGTTGCCAGCTGCTGGGCCTTCATCTCCACCTCGCGCGAGGGCGGGGCGACGACCCCCGACAGCCAGGGGCCCTCAGCGGAACGGGGCCTCCGGCCGCGGCTCCCACCTGGCCCCACCTGCGCCGCCCAGCCGGGCGCGCATGCGCAGTCTCGACAGGCGCGCGGCGGGCGGCGGCCTCGGCACAGCGCCCCCGCCCGGCGGCCCCGAGTGTGGGGGGCTCACAGGCCAGGACCTGGGCACCCACGGGAGTCCTTCGGCCCACGCGCGTGGACACGTTTCAACGAACGTCCTCACAAATACGTTTATTCTTTTTTTTTCTTTTCATGAAACCGGAACTCAAGCGGCTCAGACGCCCGCCCGGTGCCCCCGACGCAGGGCCGCGGCCGTGACTAGAAGCCTCACTCGGTTTCCTGCCGGGGTCCCGCCCCTCGCCCTCGCTTTGCTGGGAGCCCCCCGCCCCGAGGGGGAGCCCCAGGGGTCTGGACTCGGCCCAGCACCCGTTTTGAGAGACAGCCCCCACGCCGCGGGCCTGGACGCCAGCAAAGTGGGTGTGTTGGGGGCCGCAGTCATGCGGGGCCGCGGGAGCGCCTGTGCCCGGGGTCCCCGCGGCCGCGTACTTACAGTACCCACACCTGGTCCCGCCTTCAAAGATGAACCCGTGGGGCACGGCCCCGTAGCGCCGGAGGTCGGACAGCTTCCACTGGCCCGAGACGGCCGGAGGGACGTCCCGAGCCACGACCAGGACGTCGTTGCAGAGGTGGAGGGTGGCGGGGCCGCTCTCCAGCTTGGTGCCTGGGGCCACCGTCACGGGGAACCTGTGCACTGAGAGCCAAGCAGGGCGAGAGGGTCCCTGTCACCGGGCGCCCTGGCAGGGAGGAGAGGGCACCGGGCCACCCAGGCTCCGGTGACTGCTCTTGCTGTACCTGTGCTTCAAGGGCAGGCAGGTCCGCAGAGGGGCTGCCCCGCCATCCCTCCCCTTCCCGCAGCCGGATCAGACCCCAGCGAGCCCTGGCGACCCTGGGTAAGAACAGCCTGCTCAGGGTCCCTGCCCACAGAGCACCTCCCCTCAGGAAACGGCCCACTGTGTGGCCCGGTCTCACAGGCGGGAAACAGGCTCAGGGAGGCCCAGCTCTCCACTAGTGCGCAGAGCGCCTGGGGGTCGCCTCAGCCCAGCCTGCCTGCAGGGGTGCTCTGGAAACCAGGCCCGCAGCCCTTGGCCAGGGGTCTCCCCAGGGCCCGGCACAACCCACTTGCTCCTGGAGGTCACACCTTGTCTCAGCCTGGCCCTTGGCCCCTGCAGCCCCTACAAGGAAGCCACTGTGACCTGCATCCCCAGATCATCCCACCTCAGAAAGCAGTGCACACCTGGGATGACCAGTCCCCAGAGCAGACGGCAGCCCGCCTTCCTGGCCCATCTGCAACCCCCCTCCTCCTCGGAGCCCCGAACCATGAAGGCAGCAGCAAGCGGGGACCCTGCCCCAGCCCAGAAGACAAAGAGGGTCGAGCCACTGAGTCCAGTGAGCTGGCAGGAACCCCCAAAAGGGGACCCCTCCCCCACATCCTCTTGCAAGGCCTCCGCAGGCCCCTACCCTCAGCACCCTGCCTGAGGGCTTCAGGTGGGGCAGGGGCTAGTGCTCCCAGGGGGATGGGGTGAAGGCAGAGAGGCTGTGTCCCCTCCCTCCCCTCCTTGGCACCCCTGCCCTCACCCTGACCCTTCGACATCTGCTCCTCGCCTTGGCCCAGGGCTCCAGTGGCCAGATGAGGGAGCAAAGGCACCGTTTTGGAAGGTCGCACTGTTCAGAAAGCCATCCTCCTGGGTTAAAGGCCCTAGTTCTAATGAATGGGGTCAACTTAGGAGGCTGAAAAGCCTCAGCGGCCCCCCCCACCCCCACCCAGCCTTGTGCTCCTAGACTGCGGGGCCCTAAGTGCAGGCCCTGGGCCAGGAGGCTGCGCAGACACAGAGGCTCAGGTCACAGCCTCTACAGGCCCCTGTGGGTAGAGCCCTGGGACACCCCACCCCCCCAGCCCCGTGCCTGGGGCCACTCACCCTCGCCCAGAGCGCAACGGATCCGGGCGTCCCATGCGCACATGGCCTCCCGGCTGTCGAAGCCCAGCATGACAGCCTGTGGCAGGCAGAGGATGGCCAGCGTGTGGGCCAGGCCCTCGTAGGGCAGTCCCGGCTCCAGACCGCAGATGTGCTCCAGCGTCTGGCTACCTCGCTCAGGCAGGCCCCGGGCGCGCTCCGACCGGTCCTTGTAGATCAGCATCAGCAGGCAGTCTGCGGGCGCAGACCGAACAGGCGCAAGCCGTTAGGGGCGCTGGCCAGCGCCCCCCTACCACCCCAGAAAGTCCTGGGTTCGAGGGGCAGCCCCAAGCACGTCACCCAGCCACTCTGAGCCTCTGTTTCCTCAAGCACAGAATGTCACCCCTATCCTTCACGGCACAGGGAGACAGAGGACCCCAAACACTTCGTGCCTGGTTTGTCCTGCCCGCCTTCCCCCGCACTGCGCCCCCCAACCCCGCCAGCGCATCACCTGGCTCCACCCTGTGGCCCAGGGGTCACACTAGCAGGGACTGCAGGAGGTGTGGCAGGTGGCTCGGGGGGTGCGCAGAGCCTGCACAGAACCTGGGCCCCCTCAGCCCCATGGGTGCCCTTGTGGCCACACCCCCACCCCCGGACCTCTGGGTTTCCAGTCCAGGGTCCTGCTGCAGAGCCCACACAGCCCCCGTCTCTTCCCCAGCTGCAGGGTCTGTCCTTGTCACCCACAGCAAAGCAAGCAGCTGCTGGGCGGGCTGGGGCTGGGGGTGTGTTCCCAATGCACTGCCCCTCCGTTCATGAGGCCCCGGGCAAACCCTGCCTGGAGCACGGCCCCACCCCAGGCCCAGTCAGCGGTGCAGGCGCCGTGTCAGGGGTGATGGGATGCCACGCACCCGTGGGAAAGCTCAGGACTCAGATGCCCATGGGCCCCGGGTCCCACAGCTGCGCCAGCACTGCCCTCTCCCCATCACTTTGGGCAATAAATGGGCCCTATTTTTAAAAGTCATTCTGGGGACGCTTTTTAGTGCAAAGCTGCTCCAAGACCTGGTGGCAGGGAAAGGGAAATTCTCAGTCAGGGGCCCCAAGACCTGCTGGGCAGAGGGTGCTCCTCTGGGACACGGGGCGGAGGGAAGGGTGTTGGGAGCACGGGGTGTCACCTCCCCCCCAGGAAGCCCCTTGGGACTGGCCCCTGGGCAGGCTCTCTTGGCCAGGGCGGAGGCCATGCTGCCAGGCTCTAGAGGCGGCTCTCCTGTCCCAGCGGGCCCTGGGCCCCAAGAGGGACTGGCTGTCCCGCTCACAGCAGCGGCCTGGGGCCGAAGGGCACAGGCAGCCACAGCTTGGCCAGGGCACAGGGGACAGAATGTCCATGGGGCCTGAGGGAGGGCTGCAGGGGACTGGGGTCGCCATGGAGAAAGGAGACACAGGTGACAATGTTGAGAGGTGGCAAGGAGACACCCGGGCAGTGAGCACGCGCACATACACGCCCACACCATGCTCCCACTGCACGGCTCTCAGCTCTGGGGGCCTCTGCTGTCCATCTGCGGAGTGAGCATGCCCACCCAGCCTGGCACCCAGGAGCCCTCAGCCAGCGCCATACCACAGTGAGTGTGGCAGGACCAGCAGGGAGCCTTGGCTATCATCTGGGCGGGCAGCCTTCGGTCCCTGACCCCGGGAAGGATACAGCTTGACCACTTGTTACCGTCCCCCAGGCTTGGCCTGCCCCAGCCCTGTGGGGAGGGAGGGAGGAAAGGCAACCCCCCTGCATTGGGTCCAGCCCCCTCTGAGGACCACTGGAAGACCCCTTGCTCGGCCCCTTGGAGGCCCCACTTCCGGCTCTACCCCACAGCCGCTCCCCCTGACCCCTGTACCCACAGCCCTCACTCTGCTCATGGGCAACCTGGGGACCCAGGGGACACAGCCCAGCAGTCAAGACACTGCAGCTGGACAACAGAGGAGAAGCCTTGAGGAAGTGTGACTTGGGGAACGGGGACAGGCACTGGTGACCGGGAGGGGCTGTGCCTGAGGGCAGGGTCAGAGACAGACTTCGACGCCCACCTTCCAGGTGACCTGAGGAGCCAGCCTGGCAGGGAACAGCACTGTGCTAACAGAAACAGCCACTGCAAAGGCACAGGGGCCGGGAGCCCGAGTGCTGGGCTGGGCAGAAGGGGAGGGAGAATGGTCCCAGGTCAGGAGCTCAGGTCAGGTGGGCTTGGGAGGTGGCCAAGACCCTCATCCCAATGCCCCAGGGTGCTTGGGGCCTGTGAGCAAAGGGGCCTGGCCTGACTGCATGAGGAGAAGGGACAGGGACACAGGTACCGGCGGAGGCCTGCAGCCTCCTGCAGCTGTTCGGGAGAGGGGCACTGCTGGTCCCGGCCAGCCTGCAGCCTCCACGGCCACGCGGAGGGAGCCTGGCTCACGGGACCTCTTGGGGTGGGGGGGTGAGGGATGAGGGAAAGGAAGAGGGAGGGGATGCTAGAGCTGGGGCGGGGGATGGGGGGCAGGGTTGGGGTGTTGCCCTGACGAGGGAGCCTGAGCAGCCTGCAGGGCACCGAGCGGCGGGCGCAGGCGGCCGGTGTAAAAATAACCAGGGAGTCATGGGCACTCGAAGGCGCTCATGGCCGGGCTGTGGGGGGGGCAGGGGAGAGGCGCACCTCCGGGCTCCGTGGGGGGGAGGAGCCGAGAGGACAGACAGCAGGCTGGGGATGGAGACTCACACCCACGTGGACGCAGCGGAGCCCGGGCCGGGCAGAGGCCAGAGAGCAGCAGCTGGGTTCGGCCCTAAGAGGTCACAGTGACCTTGAAGCCATGTCTTCAGGAGGGTGGCTGGGAGGAGCCCGAGGGGGCCCTGCTGGTGGCACAGGGCATCCGGTGGGGGGCCAGGGTGGGGCAGCCCCAGGCAGCTGGGGCTGGGGGACCTCTGACCAGGCTGGTCTGCAGTGCCTCAGGCCGCAGCCAGGAGGCACCCACCCATCTGACGTCCAGGCTGTTCACAGTGTGTGTCTGGGGCGCGTGTAGGGCCAAGTGGGCCCCCACAGGTGTCAACAGGGGCACGAAAGCTCTGGGTGCTGGCCCACCCACCCACCGCCCGTCCACCACGGGCCCGATGAGCACCGGTCTAGGTCTCCTGGGTCATGGGGACAGAGCTGAGATCTGAGCGGAGAGCTCCAATTCCCACGCGAGGGAATTGTACAAGGGCTCTGCGGGGACAGGAGGGCTGACCGCCATCTGCACCCTGTCCACAGGCTGCCTGCCCAGCCCAGGACTCAGATACCATGCCCATTCCCACAGGAAATCCAAAATCAGGAGGTGCAACCTGGGAGGGGACCCTCCCCATCGCCACCCCGGGACCCCCATCCTTTAGGGACATGCCCAGCTCAGCAGAGCTGCCAGGCGCTGCTGGGCAGGTTGCGCAGTTCAGGGTGCTGTGGACAGCAGGTGGGCTCCCAGTGCTGCACCCGGCAAGTCCCAGCCCTGCCAGGAGGCCCGCGGGACAATGCTGCTCTGGGAGACCCCTGCCCTGAGCTCTGGCCTAGGGAAGACAGAGCAGACGCTATAGCAAAGGCTGGTCCTCCAGCCTGTCCTGGAGCAGCGCGTGGTTGGGGCAAAAAGCAAGGCCCTGGCTGTTCTTGGGCCTCTGGGTGTCAGCCCTCTGCCCATAATAACCCACAGGCTCCCCAGCTCCAGGACTCGGGGTCCCTCCGGGGGTTTTTCTGGGCAAGAGGAAGCCCTGGGGAACCCCTGAGCATGCTGGGCCGGGGAGCTACCCCGGACACCTCATCCGGCCAGGCCGACACGATGCTCCCTGCCCCCTAGGCTAGGTCTCAACCTGGGAGGGACAGAGAGGCTGTCCAGGGCCACCAGACATGGGCCCAGACCAGAGACAGGACCCGAGGAGAAATCCTTTGTCCAGGACAGAGGTGGAGACCCCCAGGGACACAAACCTGTGGAAGCGTCACCACTCTCAGTGAAGACACTTCCTTCACTGAAGGCGAACTCCTCCCTTTCACTCACTCAGTTCGACTCTAGGAGGCGCTCCCTCCCGGTGGGAGCCAGACCACAAAGTGACGGGGTGCCCTTGGCACCCGCCACGCCCCCAGGACCGCTTAACTGTCCCTGTGGGCCCCCCCAGGGACACTCGAGGCAGGGGTGCAGCCTTGAGTCTCTGCCTCTGGTCAAGCCCCTGCAGGCCTCCCGCAGGCCTCACACCCTGACTGTGGATGGGCTTCGAGCGGACAACAACTCAGAGGGGACAGAGTGTGCCCTCCACACCCCCAGCCCCCACCTGCCCCTGGCCTGGCGATTGTGCACATGTAAGGCCCTGCCTGAGGGTCCCACCCCCTCCTCTCCCGAAGGTCCCCTCAGACCCAGCCCGGTGCCCTAGGAGAGGCCCTGCCTTCGAGGCTGCCCCTGGGCAGGAGGGAAACTCTGGGCTGCACGTGGATTCCGCGGTGCTGGCACCTAGTGTCCCCTCTACCATGCCTCCTTCAGGGCGGAGCTCACTTCTAAGCCTGCTCTCTGATACTGAGAGGAAATCCATCACCGGGGGTAAATCACTCCCCTCCCCAAAGGGACAAAGGCCAACCCCTGGCTACTCTTCCAGGGGGACACCTGTCCCGGAGGTCCACACAAGTCCCAGCTCCCTGGGCACCCAAGCAACATGTAGCCTACAGCCAGCCCCACTCTTGCACAACCCGGCACCACAGGCCTTTGCCCATGAGCCCTGCGCTGCCCTGCCCTCTGCCTCGCCACTTCCTCTCATCCCCTTTCTGCCAGGGCCCCTCCGTCTCCCCAGCCCCTGTCCCCTTCGACCAGGCCTCCCTACACTCCCCAGGACAAGGCTCCAGCCTCAGGGGCTGGGCCTGAACGACGGTGGGGGTGGGGGTGGGGACTGAGGCCCAGGCAAGGAGTGAGTGTGTCTGCGGGCCAAAGCAGGCCCTTGCGTTGCCACCTCGAGGTGCCTGTTGCAGGCTCAGCAGGAGGAACCCAGGAGAGGACCCCGGAGTAGAACGGGGAGGGCACCCCACCCCTCTCTGGGAAACGTGGCCACCCAGGCGTCCGAGAAGACTCTCTGGCAGGCCCTCGCGTGGGAGGCAGCGCACACCCACACCCCAGCATCCCACGCGACCCCTGGGGCCTGGGCTGGCTCCAGGGCACCTGTCTCCCGGAGCAGCTGCAGCCGCCCAGGGCCCAGCCTCCCAACTGTGCCCCAGCCCTGGGGGAAGAGAAGGATGCCCAGCTTTGGGCTCCCGGGCCAGGCGGGGCCACTCTCCGCTCTAGCCACCCCCCCCACAAGGCCGATTTCGTTTTTGTCAGGCACAGAAGCAGCCCTGCTCCCACCCGCGGCCAGGCCTCTGCTCCACCAGGGGAAGGTGGCAGGGCAGCCGCCCCATGCAACGCTCCCTCCATGAGTGAGTCCCAGCACCGCTCAACACCCGAGGAGCACCGGGGCTAACTAACTCTCTGGTCCCTGCGCGGGATGGGGGGCAGCCCAGGCTCCTCCGCTCGCATCCCTCCGGCAGCAGCCTGCCTTTCTGCAAAGGGGGTTCCCGCCCCGGGCCTGGGTCCGGGAGGACGACCCTGCGCCCAGCCTGCGGGAGGGTCCCGGCGACCCGGCAGTCGGAGGCCGAGGCCCGACCGCTCTCCGGTTACAGCCACGGCGCCGCCGGCTATTTCGGGTGCGCTGGCCGCGCTCCGGCCGGCGCGGCACAGGAGGCCACCCGCGCCCGCTTCCCCGCTTCCCCGCTCCCCCGCGCCCCGCACCCAGCCCGGCCCCGGCCCCGGCTCCGGCCCATGCCCCGCTCACCTGCCACCGGCGACGGCTTGCGCAGCACCAGCCACCTACTCTTCCACTGCGGGGACAGAGGGGCCGTGAGCGGCCGCCCGCGCCCCGCGCCCGCCCCGCGCCCGCCGCGCGCCCCCACCTTCTTGCCGTCCCGCAGCTTGACCTGGCCCTCCACCAGCGCCGCCTCGGTCATCTTCTGTCATGGTTCCTGCGCGCCCGCCGCGCCTCTGCCCGCCGCCCCGCAGCCGCCCCAGCCCAGGGTCACTTTCAAAATAGCTTCGGGAGGGCCCTGGGCTGGGCCAGCGAGGGCGGGCCGCGGGCGGGGCGTCCCGTGAGGTGGGTGCGCGGCCCGCCGCGCCCCTGCCGCTGCGGCGCGCGCAGCCGGCGTCCCAGACCGTCCGTCCATCCACCGAGCCCCTGCGGCGCCGACCGCAGCCCGAGCCCTGGGCCGGCTCCACTGCCGGGGGCTGCTGCTTCTCCCCCACAAGCGAAGCAGCCGACCCACAGAAAGGTTCGCGCCCCCCCCTCCCCGTCCATAGCCTCCAGTTTTAATGCCTGTCGTCAACCGACCTGGCCTCACCCTCTGGCACCTGTCCCTCCTGCCAACCAGGCCTGTCACCAGACACCCTTCACAACAGAGGGGCTTTGGGACAACTCTGTCCCCAGCCCTCCAGACCCTCCTCCTCCTCCCAGCCTCGGGGTGCCCCACTGCCCAGGCAGGGTGATGGAGGGGGGTCTGGTCCTGCTCCTGCAGCTCGGGCCCCAGTGTGGGCTGCCCCTTGGTGGGGCCGGAACTCACTCACCGCACACACAGTGCCCTGGGGCTCGGTGTCTGGCCTCCTGTAGCCCAGCTGGGCCCTGTCCCCCTGAAGCTGGCCGCTGCCCCAGGGCAGCAACGGCCTGGAGATGCTGTGTGCTCTGAGGCCCACAGGGCGGCCCATTCACAGTGGGGCGTGGTGGGGGCTCTGAGCATCTGGATTTCCCCTCAACCCTGCAGTTCCAGCTCAGATGTCCCAGCTCTCCAGGATTCCAGGACCCCAGGTGGACTGGGGACCTCACAGCGCTACACCTGGAACGTCTGTCAGCCCCCATCGCTAAGACTCCAGGAGCATCCAAGTAAGTAGACAGCACAGAGGTGTGGGCAGCACCCCAGAAAAGTCATGAAAGGCAACATGGCTTCCTGGAGGCCCCTCCTCTGGGGCCTATGTTCTGGGGGGAGAAGGAGATGAAGTGTCTCGTTCACCCAAAACCCGCAGGCAGGGAGCCTGCCGCTCTTGGGGCCCGTGTGTGGGTCTTCACACCATCCAGACCCTCGGGGCTGGGTCCTGCCACTCACAGAGGAGAGGAGTGGTGCCCAGAGCCACTGGTGTCAGCTCTCGCTGCCAGGGCGGACCCGCATTGGCCAAGCCCTGGCCCATGTGGGAGCCGTGAGGTGGACAACCAGCTCAGCAGCCACCGTGCTGGATGCAGAGAGCCAGGTCCACCTGCTCCATGTGCCCACTGTCCCGGGGGGATTGCAGAGGGCAGGTCCCTGGTGACCCACGAGCTTGGTGCTGATACCCTGGGATGTCTTGCCTAATGCCCAGCAGGGTCCCGCCCAGCCAGGAAGCAGCTCTGCCCCTGCGCACGCCCTCCCTCCCTGCGTCACCTGTGCAGCCACAGCTGCCTTCCCCAGGGCGGCTGCCCAGCCACAGCAGCCCATTCATGCTGCCCACGCGTGCAGGCCCCAGGGGCTGGCCTGGGACAGCTGGCACGAGGCTGGGTGGCAGCTGGGGGCTGTGGCCTCCAGCACGCCCACCACATCCACCACCCAGGCGCCTGATCGTCCCTGCCAGGAGGGACACTGCCTGCTGCATTCCAGAGGGCTGGCCCTGACCCAGGCTTCCGCCACGCCCAGCAGCTGCACCTTCTCCCGCACTGGCCCTGGAAAAGTCGGGCTGCATCGGGGATGGACGGCTCCCCTCCCCACCCACGGCCTCCAGGGCCACTGGAAGATACGGAGAGCTTCCTGCCTGACTCCCACTGCAGACGCTGGGTTGGCTCCTGCCCACTGCTCCTCAGCTCCTGCTCTAGACCCTGTGCTGGTGTCCACCACCAACCCCCCCCCCCCGCCCCAATGCACATATTGAAGCCCAACCCTCCATGTGATGGGGTCAGGAGGTGGGGCCTCTGGGAGGTGGTCAGACCATGAAGGCAGAGCACAGCCCCCGCTATGGGATCAGTGGCCTTTTGAGTGGAGACACTTGAGGACACAGCAAGAAGGTGGCCTCGGGCATGCCTGGAGGAGAGCCCTCCCCAGACCCCGATCCCTGACTTCTGGCCTCTGGGACCAGGAGGGCGAGTGTCTGTTGTCTGGCCACTCAGTCCTCAGTCCTTTGGCATAGCAGCAGGAGCTACGGCGGTCTCCCGAATCGTTACGGCCAGAGGTGCTGGCTGCGAGCAGTAGAAGCGCACTCCGGCCATGGAGGCAGGAAGGAATTTGCTGGAAGAAGGGCCAGCCCTGAGCCGCCGCACGGCTGGACTCCACAGCCAGAGGCATGGCTGCCACCTCCCAAGAAGCAGTGGGTCACAGCTGCTCCACTGACCGACTACATGGCCAAGGGACACTGTCACCACTGCCAGACTCAAGGCCACAGAACACTGTCACCCGCAGCTGCAGGACCTGGCGCCAGACATGGCACCTGTCACTCACCTCCCACATGCACTAGAAGCTCAGCTTCTGCTTCCAACCTGACAGCATCAGGGGGGCCTGGGGGAGGGTCTTTCCACGTGCTCGTGGCTGTACAAGAGGTGAGCTGGGACCGGGCGGGCTGCCCAGCCTGTGACTCCAGGTACACAGTGTGGCTGAGAATGCTAGGACCGTGCCCCGCCCGTGTCCACCACGGCCAGGAGCGTGTGGGCTGAAGTGATGGTCCAGCCACATGGTGTCCCCTCCAAAATTCAGACATTGAAACGCTGACCCCCATGTGACTGTGTACAGAGACGGGTCTTTAAGGAGGCAATTAAGGTTACATGGGGTCACAGGGCAGAGCCCTAATCCCACAGGACTGTGGCCTCACTAATAGGGGAAGAAGCAGCAGGGAAAGGCCATGGGGGACACAGCAGGAAGGTGCCCTCTGTGAGCCTCTGACTGGAAACCAACCTGCGGGCTCCTCGACCTTGGACTTCAGCCTCGGGAATGGAGAGGGATGAGTGTCTGTCGTTGAAGTCTCAGTCTGTGCTCTCCAGCTCCGGCGGCCGGAGCTGACCGGGACAGAGTGCGGTAGACTCCTCGGGAAAATGGCTACAAACACCCCCTCCCCTCACCCACAGCCCTCGAAACATGACGAGACACCTCATCCCTTGAAAGATGAGTCTCTCGCCGCCTTGGGATTTGGCTTTGCAGATGCTCGTGGGCGCTCATTCCTTTAGTGCCCAGCCTCCACTGCGTGAGTAACAGGCAGGCTCGCCGGACGAGATCAGAGATGTGGCCTGGTCCCCCTGCAGCCCCAGCCAACAGCCAGCCCCCAGGCACAGGACAGCCTGGGACCCACTGACCACCCTGACGCGTGAAGGAGCCGGCCCAGCCCAAGTTCAAGTTACCGACCCACCACTGTGAGCTAGGTATACTGCTGTGGTTTAATGCCCCTGAGTTGTGAGGTCATCTGTGACACAGGGAAAACTGACACGGACGGCCTGGTGTCGGACGACAGCCCTGTGGGGCAGGCCCCGAGTCCCCATGGGGAGGGCACCAGCAAACACCCGTGCAGAGCAAGAAGACCGACACTCAGACCGCAGGCCGAGGGAAAAGGGAGAAGCCCACGCCCGCACACATCACGGTGGCATGCAGCACAGCGAAGACAGAGACATCGGAAGTCACCGGCGGGCAAAGGTTGTTTTCAAAAGAACAAGTAGATTTGCAGCCAGTGCCTCAGCCTTGGCAGCAGAGGCCAGAAGACAGCGGGTACCCTCCACACGCTGGCAGAGAATAACCAGAGGCTCCAGGATTCAACGACAGGACGGCACCGTGAACGTCAGGGAAGTGTGACAATTCAGATAAAATCCTGAAGGTGTCGCTTCCTGGAACGGGTTAAGGAAGAGCTGGCGTTCTCACCCAGGCCCACGACCACTCAGACGCTGGTCAGGAGGGAAGTGCCGTCCTGTGAGGGAGCCGCGGGCCCAGGCCCTGTCCCAGGGACTCGTGCTGAGCTTCCGAAGGACAGACCGTGCCAGCTTTGCACAGTCCTTCCGTGTGCGGTGGGGCAGGAGACGCTCCGGAGCCCATGCCGGCCGGGGGTGGCCATGGTGACTTAAGGAAGGACAGCGATAAGCCAGCCTCACTCAGAAACGTGAATGTCAAGCCCTGAGCAGACTGTAAGTCTGAAAAAGCTTATAAAAATAATCAAGCGGGTGTCGACGCCCAGGGCCCTCACAGGCTGACCCCCCTCCCCCAGTAACCTGCAGCCCTGGGCTGCAAGACTGCAGGAGTGGGTGTCTCCTCCAGACCAGAGGGTGAGGGGGTGGGCCGCTGAGCCACCCAAGCAGAGCCATATCCGTCTCCGGAGGAGCGGCGCCTGCGGTGAAGGGGGATGCGTCCTGGGACACTGACACAAGCCCCGCAGACGGGGGACTTCAACCACAGCTGCTGAGTGGCTCCCCCTGCTGGGCTCCCCGGGCCCCATGAGAACCCCGCAGGCACGGGAGAAAACGGACGGACGCAGCCGTGAGCTCCGCCTCCAGGGGGCGCTAAACGGAAGACACGCAACTCACACTCTGAGCACAGCTTGCTCAGGAAGGCAAGGAAGGCCTGACCCCAGACACACTACCAATTCGAGTCGCCCCATAAACAGACCCAGGGAAGTGTGTGCAGGCCCTGGTCGGGCCTGGGAGGGAAGGCCAGGCTGGAGGCAGTGGGACAGGCAGCATGGGCTGTGTTCTTGGGAACATCTTTATTGCCAGCAGGCAGGGAATGGCGGCGAGACAGCACGCCACCCCTTCCCCCCGCCTCGGGGCACTCAGGAGGGATCCACAGGCCGCTTAGGGGGCCGAATCCGGTCCTTGATCCAGTCCACGTAACTGGCCACACGGGTGTAGACGCCAGGCTTGTTGACCCGCCCGCAGCCGTCGCCCCAGCTGATGATGCCGTACAAGTAGGCCACGCCGTTCTTCTCACAGGCCAGGGGCCCACCTGAGTCCCCCTGCGCAGAGCGGTCTGTCAGGGCTGGGCCAGTCGGGGAGACCCGGGGCTCAGCTCATCAGCACCCTGGAAACAGCCCCCCACCCGCTCCTGCCCCGGCCTCCCTCGCCCCAACCCAAGAATGCCCTCAGAGTCATCTCCGAGGCTCCCCTGTGCTGCAGGGCTCTCCGGGGCCCCCGGGAGGGCTTCCTGCCAGCGTGGGGACAGATGGCAAAGATATTTGTTTCTAAGCAAGCACGTGGGCCAGCTTCCCCTGGGCCTCAAAGGCAGGACCATCCTCTTGGGGCAGGTGGTGTGACAGGGCCTGACCTGTCATCTAACCCTAAAGACCTCCATGGCAGGCAGTGCGCTCCTCTGTGGGGCTGCTCCGCCAGCCACCAGCACAGCCCCACAGGCACCAGATGGCCCTGCGCCCCGACACCCACCGGACACACCCTCCACACCTCCTGGCAAATTCCTATTCACCCCTCAGGACAAGTGCAAATGCCCCCTCCCCCATAAAGCTACTCTGGACTTCTCCCAGGGGGCTAGTGTCAAGCCCCCACCCAGCCCACTCCCTCACCATGCCTGTGCTGTGTGACCTGGGAAGAGTGACCGTCCTACCCTGGGCCCGTCTCCCCATCTGTGACACAGGGAACAGGGGCCCCTCCACCTCCAGCCGCCTGAGCAGAATGAGGTCTTGCCAGCAGGGCTCCGGATGAGCGTGAGCTACAGGTACTGACTGGCGGACGGAGCCCAGAGGGACAACCACAGGGGAAGAAGGTCGGCCTTCAGGGACACACACAGAGCCTGCCCTTGGATGGACAGCTGGGACAGGTCAGGCTTTGTGACCTGGCCCCTCCCGGGGCCTCAGTCCTCCCATTTGTGTGAGGAGGGTGTCTCTCTGCTGCTCTGGGGGGTCTTCCAGCAGTGGTGAGGCACAGGCTGGCAGGGCGCTCCTTGCCAGCCCCGCGGGCCAGGGCCTGTCCCCTAGGCAGGCGTGTCTGAGGCTGGGCTCACCTGGCAGGCGTCAGACTTGCAGTCGAAGTAGCCAGCGCACAGCATGTTGGAGCTGATGTCCGCCCCGTACACCTCGGGGCTGCTGCACTTGTGGTCGGCCACCAGGGGCACTAGCGCCTCCCGCAGGGAGCTGGAGTAGCCGCTCTCGTCTGCAGGAGGGGACGCGGTCTGTTCAGGGTGGGCAGGCCCCCATGCTCCCCGGGGCACCACACTGGCCCACTGCCCCCTGCGCCACTCACTCTCGCCCTGGTGGCCCCAGCCTGCAATCTGGCACTTGTGTCCAGCGGGGAAGGGGCTGCTGGGCTCAGGCAGGCAGATGGGTTGGACGAACTGGGAGCGGACGGCACAGCGGTCGCCCCTCTTCTTCAGTCGGATCAGGACTGGGTGGGAGAGAGGCCAGAGGTCAGCCTGGCGTGGGGGCCCAGGATGGATAGAGCGTAGCCCTGAGTTACCCTGGGGTGCAGCCCCGTGGGGCAAGGGTCTATGGCCTAGGAGACCCAAGAGGGGGCAGGAAGGCTTGCCCAGGCCCCAAAACGATGATCACCTGGGGCTTCCCCCGCTGCCCTGCCCTGCCCTGGACCCCCTCCCTGCCCTCCTCCCTCCTTCTCCTCTCTGCCCCTCCTGTCCACCCCTCCTCACACTCTCCTATCTGAGGACTCTCCCGGGACCCTCCGGGGCCCACCTCTCCCCCCTCTGGGCTCTGGCCAGGGAGCACACTGCCGGCCCCGCTGCACCCCCACATGGCCTGTGCTGAGACTCACCGAGATCGTGGTCGCTGGGGTTGAACACTGAGTACAGGGGGTACGGGATGTACTTCTCAATGTGAAACGTCTGTGTCACGTCCGTCGTGAGGTTGAAGAAGTGTTGGCCCAGGACCACCAAGACACTTTCCCTGGGGGGGCTGTGCGGCAGGGGGTTGGGGGGTGGACACTGGTGGCAGCACGACTCCGGCCCACCCACGGGGGTCAAGCACCCCACAGACAGCCCAGGAGGGTGACCCTGTGCCGGCCCTGGGATCAGCCCCTCCGTCCCCTATCAGTCCCTCGTTTTCCCATCTGCTGTCTGTGGGGGCCCCTCCCACTCCCTCTGCCCTCCTGCCTCCTGGGCAGGGCTGGAGCTGGGGCCTCCATGGCCTCTGTGGGGCAGCCTCTCAGGATGGGCTGCTGGCTGGAAACCCCAGGCCTTGAGGGCCGAGGTGGGTCCCCAGGTCATGTCACTAAGGAGCAGGCCGCCCTGTGAGGCTTCCTAGGGTGGGGGAGGGCGCCAGGAGTCGGAGCTGCCCCTTCTTTCCTGCGCACATCTGTCCTGTTCCGTCAGCCAGCCCTGCCTGGCCCAGACCTGTGACCACCGCCAGGCTTGCCCCGCTCCTTCACCCCCCCAACCCCCACACACCCCCTCCACATCCCGCCCCACCCCCAATCCTCCCTGGATGTGGGACCAGATGCCTGCTCCCCTACCCCAGCTCCGTAACCCCCTAGTTCCATGCTGGGGAGAACGCAAGGGTCCCATTTCATGATCCACGGAGAGCCGGCTGAGAGAACACAGTGGTAAGTGCAGGCCTCGCACCTACTGCCCCACCCCCACGCGCAGTCCTGGGATGACCCGTGGAGGCTCACTGCCACCCACCCCCAGCCTTTCCTAGCCCCGATCCCTGAGCCGCCACCGTCAGACCCGTCCTCTCCCACCCGAACCCCCAGACCCCAGTGCCCCGAGGGAAGCCTAGTGCCCACCACAGCGGTTGCAGGGGCCTCGGTTGGAGGGGCCTAGGAGTCCCGGGGCCACCTGTGCTGCCTGGGAAGGGGGCGGGGCCCAGATGGGATGTGCAGGGAATGGCCCCGCCCATCACCCCTCCTGCACACGTGCAGGCTAGCTCCCCTCTGACAGCTGAGAGCCTGGGGCTGGGATGTACAACCGACAGGTCTCTGCAGCCTCCGAGCCCAGCACCTGGCTGAGCATCCCATCCCACCTGAGTAGAGGGGCGATGTGGAGTGGGGAGCAGAGGGACCAAAGGAGGGAGTTTACCCCGGTAGGTGGGGCAATGTGAGGGCCGTGGGTGCTGTCAGGTAGACGCAAGTGGGCAGGCAAGAAGGGGGAAGACAGTGGAAAGATGTGGACTCATGGATGGTGGGAGTATGGCTGGGTGGCGGTGCAGACATGGATGGTGGGGGGGGACGACCATCATGTGGGGTGGTTTGAGGGAGGTCGGGGGTCGGGGACCCTGGGGACCCTGACCCTGGGGCCCCAGCCACTCACCTGTGGGAGAAGCAGTGTGCGGCAGACACTACCCAGCAGGTATGGACCAGGCTCCCGGCACAGAAGCTGTCCCCGATGTAGATGGCGGCCAGCCAGGGGTGGGAGCCAGGCAGCGAGGATGAACCGCCAATGATTCGAGGCCGGAGGAAGCTTCTCTTCTTGTGTCGCCTGCCGCAGGCCTGGCGGCCAGCTGGGGCAGCCTCAGGCACAGTCAGCAGGCTCAGGGTGGGTGAGTGCGGGGTTCTGGTGAGGGACTCTGGGGGCACAGGTCACCGGTCACATGTGCCCCGGCTGCACCCGCCTTCTGCCGTCCTCAGGCCCCGGTGGATCAGCCGCCTCCCGCCCGACCCAGGCAGCTCCTCTGGAGCAGGGCCCATGGCTCCGGCCCAGCTCTGGTCTCCCCCGCACAGGACTGACTCGAGCCTCGGTTTCCTCGGCTGTAGGCGGAGGACCCAGGTGTCTGTGTCCCTCCCAGGAGCCTCTGGGCCCAGAGCCAAGCCCAGGTTGGTCAGGGAGCCCCAGAGGCAGGGCCCGGAGTGGGACGTGGCCTCACAGAGCTGTCACCCCCAGCATCTGACTCCAGGGGCGCCTGCTGGACTTCCCGCCATGCTATTTGCCCCACAGACACACTGTCCTCTCTGGCGGCCTTCCCTGAATGGTTCAGGCGGGCAAGAGCCACCCAGAGGATCTGGGACCGGCCTGCCTACTCTGACCCCTGCACCAACCCACTGCCCCAGAAGCCTCAGATGGAGAGTGGTCCTCTAGAGAGGAGGCCAGGTGGGGGCCTGGAGCTGCCCAGCTGCCCCGCCCCGCACAAGCCTCCGCACCGCAGGCCACCAGGCGGCAGTACTCCCAGGAGAGCGCGTGCTCTCTCACCACGTAGCACCAGGGCCTCTCGTCCTTGTCGGGGTTCCTGGGGTGCGGGGAGAGGCAGCTGGGTGGTGTCATGCTGCCATCTGGCAGGGAAGCAGGGAGAGGGAAGGGGGATACCCCACAGGCTGGGGCCCCTTACACCCCCCACCCCTACCCTGGAGCAGCCTTTTGCTCTCTCTGCCAGTGGACACAGTGGCCTGGGGCCTGTGGGCCGGAGCCCCAGCCCAGCTCTTCTCACTAGGGCAGCCCCCCAGAGGGGCCAGGGGCCTCCCCACTGGCCAGACGCTGGCCGCCCTGGGTGAGGTGACCTTGGGCAGGCTGGGCCAGTGCTGACCGGCAGTAGGGGTGCGGGCCGAGGCCGAGCAGGGCCGCGGCGGCCACTGAGTCCACATGCAGCTCCTGATAGAGCAGGTCGGAGTTCCAGGCCAGGCAGCTGAGGCCAGAGGCCGCCGTGCTGGCCACGCCGCGGTACTCGCTGCCGTTCCCTATGAAGCAGCGCTGGGCAGGCACTGTGGGCGGCAGTGGGCTGTGAGCCGGACTGCGAGGCTGCCTCCACCCGCCTCAGGGCCAGGAGGCCAACCCACGCGGCTCTGAGGCTGAGTGACTCACCGATGTTGCAGAGCCTCCCGGCATGGCCCGGGGGACAGGCACAAACGGTGGTCCCGGTGGCCACAATCAGGTGGCAGGTGCCCCCGTTCAGACATGGGCTGCTCAGGCAGGCTGTGGGGATGGCTCAGAAGCTAGAACTCAGGCCTCAAGGGGCCAGATGCAGGGTCGGGGTCAGGTGCCCATGGCTGGGTGACCCCGGGTGAGCCCCTTCCCCGAGGTGGGAACTGGGGATGGGGACACCCATGGGAAGGCTCTGAACATTCCGCCCCCCACCGCTCCATGTACCTGTGTGGCGTGTGTCCTCGCACTGGACATGGCCTCTCGCACACTCACACTGCTCCACGCGGCCCTGGTTCACCCGGGCCCAGCGGTCACCCTCCTCCAGGTGCTCATAGCGGGTCTCGTCAAAGCATTTCTCTGGGGGCCACACCGTGAGTCCCCTGCTCACTGCACACTATTGCCCCCTGCAGGGCCCCGCCCTCAGGTCCACTTACCAGTGCCACAGTCCTGGCCAGTGAAGGCCCCCGTGCAGGTGCAGTGGTAGGACCCGGGGTCCTGGGTGCTGGCGCAAGAGCCTCCGTTGAGGCAGGGGCTGGAGGCACAGGGGTCCGGAGCAGCTAGGGACATCCAGGAGGGCAGGGGGAGGGTCTGAGAGCCCAGTGGTGTGCCCCCTGGCCCTGTGCCCCTTGCTGCTCGCCTCTGTCGGGATTGCTGCCTTAAGGTGCTCCTTCTCAGGTCCTGGGGGTACGGGTGCCCCAAGAGAGGTACAGCCCCCCAGCCCCGCTCAGCACTTAGACCCTGGACAGGTGGGCCTCCGGCTGTGGTCGCAGCGCCCTGGCAGCCCAGCTGCCCCCTTGTGCCCTGGGCCCCTTGGAGGTGAGGCTACCGGCACCTGCAGGCCCTCACCCATCTGGGGCTCGGCCCGTGTGGCAGCAGGGCCTGGCCTGACCATGTCGGGGGGATGGGGGGGTGAGGCGGGGAGGGGTCTTGGTCTCAGCAATGGCTAAAGCAATCCTGTGGCTCCCAGAGAGGGCAGGGTCCTGCCTGGGAGGGGGCCTCACTTCGCACTCCTGGGTCCCTGGGGCTGATGACTCCTGTGCCACCCCTCCCAGCCCTGAGGCCTACAGCAGGCTCAATCCCTGCACCCCTCCTGCCCCGAAAGCAGGGCCCCTCCTCAGTCAGCTCTGTCCCTGTGGCCCCCACCCCCACCAGCACTTCGACCTTGATGCCCCCAAGCCCACCCCCTGCCCAGGCCCCACCCCCACCTAGCCTGGGCTCAGGCCTCCCAAACCCCCAGGCACCCACCTGGGCCCTCCCGGGGCTCGGAGGCCTGTGCACAATAGCCCCAGGCCCGGTCACGGTCGTAGTTGTGAGTCGTGGCACACCTGGGGGTGGTGTGTGCAGTGACGTGGGGGGCCTGGGCCAGCTGTCCCGGCTCCACTCACACCCCACCCCTCGCCATTCACTCACTCACTCACTCACTCCACCTATGGAGGGCCCGCTCTCTCTGGAGCAGGAGGGTGGAAGGGGCTGGGGGAGGAGGGGAGGCCTCGCCCGGCTGGGACCCACCACTTCCTGTGGGCGCTTCCCTCCGAAGTGCAGGAATGGAGCAGGCGGCCGCCACGACGGAAGGGGAACCGGCAGGGCTGCCCGTCCTCAGTGAACACTGCTGAGAGGAGGCAGCCAGCATCATGGGGCTCCCACACTGGCCCCCACCATGCCCCATGGCTCATCCTACCACCACCTCCCCCGCCCAGGTGCAGCCTGCCTCCTCCTCCAGGAAGCCCCCCTGACTAACCTGGGCCCCCAGGGCTGCTGCTGGAGGGAGCCGCACTGGGTGGGGAGGTGAGCCCCCCACCATGGGGATCCTCTGCCTCTGGAGTGCCCACAGGTGAGGCCATGGGGGCCACCGAGGTCACAGGAATTGTGGGGCTCCCAGAGGTCACTGTGGCATTAGGTTCTTGGGGCTCTGTGTGGTTCTAGGAGGAGCCGAGAGGGCTGGGACAACATCAGTGTGGGCCTGGCCACAAGGGGGCCAGGCCCTGTATTGGGGCTGGCACATCCCTGGGCCTCAGCCTCCATATTTGGGCCCTCAGGTCTTGGAGTAGGGACCCGGGGACACTAAATACCCCAAGGCTTCCACTGGGCCTGTGCCACCCGCCTCCCGCTGAGCCCAAGGGGTCAGACAGAGCTGGCTCAGGGTCTGCAGGGCAGGGCACCCCCCACCCCCAGGGGCCACCCTGGGGCTGGGCAACTGGGAGGCCTTCAGAGGCCCCACCCCACCCACCTCCAACACTCAGACCCCACAGAGGCCGGAGAGGGGGCGAGGGCCGTTCCCCCTAGTTGGAGGCCCAGTAAGGTGGATTCCCAGGCTTCCCCCACACCACCACTGGGCTAGCCCAGCATGCCCACCTCACCCCCACAGGCCAGCTTTCACCAGGTTGGGCCCCTCGCCCACCCCACACCCCACACCCCATGCGGCCTCAGTCCCAGACCCTAAAAGGGCCTGGAAAGTCCAAGGCTGCGGGGCGATGGGGCCCGTGCTCACCCTTCCGGCCCGGAGCTGGGCCCCAGGAGGCCCTAGCAGCAGCAGCAGCAGCAGCAGCAGCAGGGACAGTGCAGGTGGGAGGCAGGAGCTGGGGGCCCAGGCCCAGCGCCCCATGGCTCCTCCTGAGCTGGCGTGAGGAGCCACAGGAGTCAGGAGCAGAGCGGCCGGGGCAGCTGGGGTCAAGGCCGCCTGCAAATGATTAACCTGGTGCCTCCATGACGCCCTGGGTCCCCCGTATCTGCGGCCTGGCTCAGCCTGTCAGGCCCAGAGGGCCCAGCCACCCTCTCTGGCCTCAGCCACCTGACAATGCCCTTGGGTCTTAGCTGAGAAGCCACCCCTTAAAGTCTGCCAGGGTGACATGACATGGCAGGCAGGTGCCTGGACGCCCGGTCTGTGTGGGAACTGTGCTGAGCTCTTCCCAGGCCCCGCCCTGGAGGGCGGGGTGCTGGCCCGTGACCAGGGGGAGGCCGGGCAGAGAGGAGGCCAGGTGCAGCATGTGGGGCATCACACTGTGAACAGGGACCCAGGAGGAGCCTGGGACGGGCCTCGGAAGGACGATGTGGGGGCTCAGCAAGACCAGAACCACCCCTCAGTCTTCCCTGACTCAGGGGCGTCCCCTCCCCATCCCTCCTGGACTCCCTCTCTGGTCCCCAGCAGAGCCCTGGTCAGGTACCCAGGGGCCACCAAAGGCCACCAAGCCCTGGCTTGGGATCCCGCCAGTCACGAGTGCCTGCGACCCGTCTGTGAGCTGAGCTGGGCAGGCCGTAGGCCTCCCTCCCGGCCCAGACTGCGGAGGCCCAGGGGGTGCTGGCCCCTCTGCATCCTGACACCTCACGGGGCCTTCCTGGGAGCACCCAGAGCAGCCCACAGCCCCCTTGTGCTCTCAGGCCTCTGACAAGCTGAGGAGCCCCATATCCCCTACTCAGGGGAAGGGATGCGGGGCCCCTTGGTGCTGCGCTGCCCCTGCTGGGGTTGCCCCAAGGCCACCTGGGCCGATGGCACCGTCTCTGTCCACTTCAACCCGACCCGCATGGTGGCCCTGCCCCTGGCCCTCCACAGCCCCTCGTGACTCAGCTCAAGTCTTCCTGTGGCCACGGCCCTGACCCCCTTTCCCGGGCCTTCTCCACAGTCAGGTGTCCATTCAGGTGACCCCCCTCCAAGTGAGTCCACGGCTGCCTGCAGGGTCCCCACTGTGCCCTGGACAGGACAGCCCATGCTGAGCTGCAGGACGCAGTGTGAAGTGGACAAGACCAGGGCCTGACCCACAGGCCACTTCCTCGTTCCCTCCTCTGACACAGGAACAAGGCCTCCCCGAGGACAGGGCCTGGAACCCCAGCACCCAGCAGGAGGTCAACACTCCGGTCCTTAAAGACACTTTATTGAGGGGAGGCCGGGCACACGCCCCTGCCCTCTCCCAGTTTGGTTCCCAGGGCGCAGTGGCCCCTCCGGGGCCCTGAAGATGGGCTGCAGCTGCCCCCTGAGGTCAGGGCCTTCATACTCGCATCCAGGCAGCCAGTTCAGGTACAGGGTCAGGAGGCACAAGGGTCCACCGGCGGGGCCTCAGACAAAGGTGGCGTGGTGTGGGCTGGCCTTGGGCTTGGTGGGCCTGACTGGCACAGGGCTCCGGCCTAGGAGCTCTGACCTCCGGGGGCCTGCCCACACCCCCGGAAGCCTGCGGCCCAGCCCAGGTGCCAAGCCAGTGACCAGGTCCACGTCGATGATTGTGCTGACGGGGAGGCCTCGGCTCCTGTGGGCCCCACCTCCTGTCACGGAGAAGAGAGACGCTGTCACCTGGCTGCCTGCAGCCCTGCAGACGTCCAGGGCAGGTGCCCCCACCCCAGCTGCCCTGCACAGTTGCTGGGTGTGGGAGGGGTTCCTCAAATACCCAAATGCACCTCGGAGGCCAGCAACCTCTGCCACAGCCTCTTGGCCCAAGTCAGGAGTCTGCCAACCGCCAGCCTTGAGCCTGTGTCCAACAAACCCCTGGCCCCCAGAGCCCCCCGCACACCTGGACACACAGAGCCCCTGGCCAACATCACACAGTGCGGGGAAGGTTCCGAGGCTGAGGGTGGGGCGCAGGGAGAGGGGAGGGCGGAGGCTGGGGCCCCAGGTGCTGGAGGCTGAGGTCTGGGAGTGCAGGGCCCAGGTTCTGTGCTGGGAGACCCCGAGGAGCCCCTACTGGTCACAGAGACACCCAGGGCTCCCTGTGCTCTGCCCTTGTTCAATCCTTTCCCGGCCAGCCTGGGGCCCCTCAAAAGCTGTTCAGCACTGGGGCCTCCAGAGCTGCCCCCAGATGCCTGCCCCTGCCACCCCTCAGCCCGCTTCCACCCTCCCCAGCCAGCCCTCCCTCCGCCTGAGGACCCTGAGCTGTCCCCTTGCCAGGGCTCTCAGTGGGAGGGGTACGCTGTCGGTGCTGCTGAAATGAGGGTTCTGTGGCCCAATGGGGGGGCCAGGGCAGGGTCCCAGGGCCCCACGAGGGCTCCGGTGAGCCTCTGGGGTGGGCTGTGGCCAGTAGAGAGCAGTGTAGGGGGTTGTCTCCATGAGAGAACCCCCTGTCCCCTGCCCCAAGAGCTGAGCCCCACTGTGGTTCCCAGCCTCATCTTGCCCTGACCCCCACCCCAGGCTAGTACGGCCCCCCAACTCCTCCTGGGGGGTTGTCTGTGAGCTTGGCCTTAGCTTGGGGCCACTAAGGAGGCATAAGTGGGCCCCAACGGGCAGGCCTGGGCTGGGGGGAGGACCAAGCCCTGGGGGGTTGTCCCAGACAGCACTGGGCACCAGGTATACCCACAGGCCTCACTGCCAGCGGCCAGCACCCCCAGCCTGGCCACCAGCTTGCCCACCTGCCTGTTGCCCCGGCCCACATCTTCATCCTCACAAACTCAGTCCTGCCCAACTGTGCTCTCCCTCCAACCCCGTCACCACACCTGGGCCTCGAGCCCCACCCCAGCCACCTGTCTGACCCTCCTCAAGGCAGCTCAGTGCCCAGTGGCCCCCACCTCAGCCCCAGGAGTTCCCAGGCTGCCAGAAACTGCTTCAGAAGCTCCCAGACCCTGGGGTGGGCAGCGTCCCTGGAGGATAGAGACCTGCCTTCGCTGGGGTATCCTCAGGGACCAGCAAGGGGTGGGCACTGGCTCCTTCCACCGAGCTCCCTGGCTCACCCCAGAGCAGGGTGGGCCATGCTGCCCGGGCTAGGGCCCCCGTCTGCCAGGAGCAGGCAGGAGCCTGGCCTACCTATGGGGGTATCGGTGAGCTTGGGGCCCAGGACCCTCAGGGGCCCATGAGGACAGAGAGCCCCGCCCATGACCCCCAGTGAGCAGGCTGGAGGAGGGGTCCTGCCCCACTGATGCCCCTCCCTGGGCCCCAGTTTCCCCAGCCTGGCGGGGGGCATGAGGCCCTACTCCCTCTGTGGGTCCAAGGCCTCTGAGCACGGGTGGGTTGGCCACAAGGCCAGGAGCCTGTGCTCCTCCAGCTGCCCTGTGGCCCCGAAGTCCCCGACCCCACTGTACCCCATGCCTCCATGTGGCCCCCCAGGGCAGGTCCTCTCAACGACAAGTGCCTGAGGGGCACATCATGGTCCCTGGGGCACATCAGTGTCAGGGCACCCGGCCGGCATGTGGCCTCCCCACCTCACAGGGGGCCACTTACTCGAAACAATGGGAAAGGTTTTCAGGAAGAGCTGCCGGTCCCTTAGTCATTCAGCAAATGTCCCGCTAGGGTCTGTCCACTGGGACCCACCGGGTCCCAGCCTGTCACCGGGTCCCCATGCTCCGAACACTGGCTGCAGGGTGGGAGATGAAGGGGCTGGGCTTTGACCTAACTTCAGGGTGCAGAGGGCAGGGTTTGCCTGGAACCTTCAAGCCTGTGGCCCCACACAGGCTCTGGAGCCTGGCCCTCCCCTCCTCCCCAAATGGATCCCCGGGAAGACAGAGGTCTGCAGGTGGTCAGGCTCAGCCACGGACCCTCTGAGGGCGGCTCAACAGGCTCAGGAGCCGGGGAAGACGCCTTTTTCTGGAGCTGTGTTTCTGGGACTGGGCGGCTGGCGCATGGGCTGGGACGTGCGTGTCACGGGAGGGTGGCCAAGGTCCAGGCCCTGCCTGCCTGGCCCAGACTTGCTCTTCTGAGTAAGTGGCAGTCCCAGGCCCGTGACTCAGTGGCAGCGGCCCAGCCCCGTGCGGCAGGCTGGCATCACGGCCGCGTGCCAGGGCCTGCCCCGGAGCTGCCACCACCTGTCCTCCCTGGCAGGGGCTCCACAGGGCTCCTCAGGGGCCACCATTTCCAAAGGGAGCCTGGTCCTGCTCACGCCTGTGCCCCCATCCCTCAAACACCAGATGCAGGCCAGAGCCCGACTCCTGCCGCTCAGGCTGCCCCGCTGAGCCCTCCTCCCCAGGGCTCCACAGCCCCCGACTTGTGCTGACCAAATTCTGGGGGTTCCAACTGTGCGCAGTCTGCCCCCCGGGGGTCCTGCTGAACTGCCCCCTGCACCCAGGGCCTGGAGAGGCCCTCCCTTTGCTGGCTGTCGTCTGTCCCCAGGCCAGCCCTTCATTTGTCCACTGGTGATCTTGGCGTGAGCTTCGTCTGCTCTGGTCCTCTGGGCTCCATTGGAAGGTGGTAGTGGAGTGAAGACCCTCTTCTTGGGGACAGTGGGGTACAGGCTGCACTGGATGGGCTAGGGTGGGGCACAGCTTGACCCCTGGGCCATCTCTAGGCTCTCCCTGGGGACCCAGCCCCAGCTGTCTGCCCCCAAGAGACCCTCCTTGTCCTTCATTGCTGTGACTTCTGCCCACTCACTCTGAATTGTCTGCTGGGCGATGTTCTTCGTGTCCTTCAAGGTCACCCTGCCACCTCCTCCATGAAGCCTCCTGGGCTGCCCCTCAGACACTCCCCCAGCACAAGGAGGCATGGGCACAGCTCAAGTGCAAAATGTGGGGAAAGAGGAGGGGCAGGGGCTCCATGGCCCGCCCTCTAGCCCTTCAGGCCCCACCCCGTCCCACCTGCGTCCTCCAAGGCTGCTGGGTCCCCTCAGGATAGAGCTCGACAGCCCCAACCAAAGCCCTGCTTCCCGGCTGTGGCTCAGCTGTGCACACAGTCCCTGCACTCAGACCCGCAGCCCGACAGTGCCTGTGCCTGTGGCAGGGTGGGGGCTGGGTTGGCCTCTCACTCTCCGTGTGTGCTGAGCACAGCCTCTGGGCACCGGGGCCACAGCACATGAGGGAGGCACGTCTCCGGGAGAGTGCGGACAGGCCATCTCAGGGCCATGCTAAAGGCAGGCCGTGGGCCTGGGGAAAGGGCTGCAGCCCTGGCCAGGCCCCTGTGCTGTGCTGGAGGGGCGGGGAGGGGTGGCTTCCATGCTGAGGTTCGGGACAGCAGGCAGCCGGGGGCCTGCAGGAGGGCTTGAGGAGGAGGTGGGGAGGGGGACGCACAGCAGGGGATCCAGGGCCTCAGGCCTGGGCACCCGCAGGACGAAAGACAGAGCCATCACAACCTGTTCTGGGGCCAGGGACAGAAGGCAGGCTCCATTAGCCCTGGGGAGCCCATGGAGTGGGCTGGCTGGTGCAGGAGCCCTCAGCGCCCAGCAGGGGGCCCCTCAGGTCCACCCAGGCCAGGGCCACAACGCTGTGCTGGGGGTGGGCTCCGGAGCGGCCTCAGGCGAGGCCCAGCCCTGAGAACGCCGGCAGCGGCCTGCCTCTGCACTGTGGTCTGTGCTGGGAAGCTGGACTGGCCTGGAAGGCAGGTGCACACGACTGGGGGTGCCCTTTGGCCCCACCAGGCAGAAGGGCCAGGCCCTAGGCTGAGGAGACCTGCACGTCTGCTGTCTATCCTGGGAGGACCCGGTGGCCCTGGGGACAGACAGCTGGACCAAAGCTGCCAAGAAGGCCTCCCTGTGGCCATCACCCTGGACATGGCAGGACCAGGGCAGGGCTTCCCCCCGCCTCCCCAGCCCAGGCTGCCACCTCACCTGGGACTGACCAGGTGTGACACACCTGAGACTGTGGATGGAGGTCCAGGCTGGGGGTGGGGGAGGAGGGACAGTGGCTGACCGCTGAGCAGCCTGGTGTAGACAGGCTCCCCGGCTCCCGGCCACACCAAGGGCTCCTGGTCTGGCTGCCTTCAACACCAAGGTGAAGGGCATGGCCCCTTGCATGGGCACGTGGCCTCTGGCTAACTCTCCAGCTCTGTTCCCATGGAAACCATGTTACTAGGCCATAGCCCTCCCCAGCTGATGGACCAGGAGAGCTGTATGAATCTGTGACGGAGGGAGCTGTGGGCTCCCTGAGAGCTGCTCCTCTGGCGATCAGACACTGGACCCCAGATGTCTAAGCCGGCCTCTGCCCCACCCAGGGCACAGCCTCTCCTGGGCCCAGCCAGCTGTGCCAGGCTCCCTCCTGGGAGGGCCGTGTGGCCCTGCCTGCAGCTTCACTGCTGAGTGATCACTAAGGGGTGGGTGATCGCTGGGGACAGCTTCGGGTGTGGAGGGGGCTGGGGGCACCCTGGGTCTGGCCTCCGGGGGGCTGAGGGGCTCAGCTGGGACCCTGACTTGGGCCTGCAATGCCAGCAGCCAGGTGGCAGTTGGAGGTGAGGCTGGGCTCTGCTTCCCCCTGGGCAGGGACAGGGCCCTGGCTGGTCCACTCAGCGGGCGGAGGGAAGGGCCGTGAAGGAGAGTTATCCAAGCCCAGGCCCTAGGGAAGGGCTGTGGACATCCCCTCGCAAAGCCTCTCCCAACCCTGCCAGGTCACGCCTGCGTCCCCATGTTCCCTGCCCCAACACTTGTGGCTGAATGCTCAGTCCTGGGAGCCGAGGTGAGAACCTGGACTTGAACCCACCCAGAACCGAAGGGGGGTTGGCCAGGCCAGGGGCCTCCAGGCTGCCTGTCAGCACCACAGGCCACGCTATGGCCCGCTCGGACACCCTCCCCATAAGCGCAGTTCCAGGGTGCCTTTCTCAGCAGGAAGAAGGCACCCATTAGGAGGCACCTCTGCACCCTGGCCTGCTAGCATGGACGGAGGTATCTCCCCGCCCGTGAGCATGCCTGCATGCCCAGTGCTGCCCTCTGCACAGCCCCTTGGGACTGACGGTCAGAGTCGGACCCTCGCTCTGCCAGGACCTGAGGACAGTCACCACCACTGCCCTGTCTGGTTCCGCCCAGGGCAGGAAAGGCCAGAGGATACCCACGAACTCCCAGGGGGTTTCTTGGGCGGTCGGTCCCAGACAACCACGGCTACCTCTCAAGGCTGTGCTGTGGACACAGCGCCTGACACCCAGACTGGCTCCCGCTGCACGCGTCCTTCCGAATGAAACCCGTACCCCCATGCTGAGGATGTGCACCTCACCCTGGCCTGCGTGGGCATCGTCCTGGACACCTAAAGGTGGCAGGCTCAGTTCCCAGTCAGGGCACTTACAGGAGGCAACCAATCAATGTTTCTCTCTCAGATCAATGTCTCTCTCTCTCTCTCTCTCTCTCTCTCTCAAAGCGGCAAATATATATTTTTTTAAAAAGAAAGGAAAAGGAAGCCTGCACCTTTCTGAGAAGCTCAGTTCTAAAGTCCCCCATCCTTAGCCACAGAGTACAGGCCTGCAGGCCAGGCTGGGTGAGTGGTGTGGCTCTCAGTGACAGCGCCCCCTGACCAGGTGTATGGCCCCAACATGGCTGAGATGTGGGGACCCCAGGGCCCAGCCTCACCACTACACAGTGTGCATCACCCTGGACGGAGGGGCCACTGTGGCCACTAGGCCACTCAGACACCTTTCACAGCCAGCGCTGGGACAGAGTGACGCTGAGATTCACCCTCCTCCTGACCCTGAGCAACACAGTCTGGTCCGGTCCGGTCCGGGGGCTCCCCACCCAGGCCTCCTGGGGGCGGGTTCCCTTCATCACAATGTGGGTGCAACTGACACCAGCCATGCAGACGAGCGGGTCCCCACCGCACTGGACCTGACACAAAGCCCCACTCAGAGGCCTCCACACCGCTGTCCCTGCCGTCCCTGCCATCCCTGCCGACCGAGGCCCCTCCCGGTAGCAGCCAGGCTCAGCAGCTCCAGGCAGCCCTCCCAGGCCCCTCCCAGCCTCGCTCCTGCCCACAATGGCCGAGAGCTGAAAGTTCAGGGTTTCCTCTGCCTGGGGGTGTCTTGGGGGTGGGGGACTGCGGCCAACAGTGGTAGGAAGGAGCCTGCTGGGTGCTGGGAACAACTGACACTGTTGACATGTCAGGGACAATGAGGACACAGAGGGCACTGATGTCCCTGAGGGCGCGGCGAGCCAGGGAAGAGAGGGCGCCTGGCCAGGGCACACAGCCCATGTGGACGGTCTTTAGGTGGGAAGTCTGAGCCTGGAGTGGGGGCACCAACTGGGCCTGACACACCCGAGAATGAGTGTGGAACTGTAGAGGCAGGTTTGAGCAGAGAGGTAGCCACTGGCCACAGGGCAGCTGGAGAGTCTCGGCCCCGGGCCCTGGGCAATGAGCTGGAAGAATTCAGCCCGGCTGCCTCACCTACCCAGGTGGCAGCAGACGGGCGAGGCCTGCCTGCCCAGAGCACCGGTGTTCTCGGGTTGCAGGGGCCCCAGGCCCCCCCACCTGCCTCTGCCCGAAGAGGGCCAGCACACAGCGGAGTCTGCGGTCACAGGGAGGGTGCTTGAGGACATCTGCTGAGCGAATGGTGCACACTAAAAGGCCACTACACTAAGGCAGACCCACAGAGACCCTAAAAGTGCGCAGTGTTTTCCCTGGAGTAAAACACATGCCAAAGTAGAAACAGACGTTCGGGGGAAAGAAAGTTCTGACCCAGTCCGGTGGTGAGCTCTAGCGTTTATTCCTCTTGGAAGGACAGACTGACACACTGCGACATCGCACACAGGGGGCCACAAGGACGAGCAGGGGAAGTCTGCACAGGGTGTGTGCGAGCACGGCGCGCATGCAAACGCCCGCTCCTCCCGGCCACGTAGCGGCGCTGTCTCCATGGGAAGGCACCGCGCACATCCTCGGCACTGAGCGCACGCGCGTGCAGAACGCACTGACGACGCCCGCCTGTCCCTGCAGGTGCGGCTGCAGGCCCTGGGACAGGAGCCAGGCTGCCGTGGGTCCCAAAAGGGCCCGCGCAGAGGGGTGTCCCCGCCGCCCTGACAGCGAATGGGGTCGTGACCAGAAGTGTCCACGCGTCACCGAGCATGCGAAGGGCGGCCGCCAGGGCTCTAACAAAGTGCACACTGCACACGCTCCCTGTCCGCACCGCGGGCGGGGACGGGGACGCGCGCGCACACACGGCTGTGGCACCAGTGCGGGGTGGGCAGCGGAGCCGCTCCTGGGAGCCCCTCTGGCGGGAGGCCAGGAGACTCGCTTCAACCTCTAACGCGTGGCTCCTGGGAAGCATCCCTGCCGCCAGCCGCACCCTCACCGAGTTCAGGAACGCACTAAGGTGCGCCTGGAAGTTTAGAGAGACGCCGTGACTATCCGAGGTCAGGACGCTGCACGAAGAGCCCTCCGACGCCTTGGCACCTGAGCCACGCCTGGGCACGCAGGCCCAGCACCCGAGTGCACGCGCTCTGGTACCCGAGGGTGGCTCTGCTCCATCGCCTGCGCCTCTCAGAACAAAAGCGTTTTCTTTTCAGTCTTGAGACAAACGCTAAAAATGCTAGCTCTCCACATTTTCAGAGTGACACGTACATTTCCAGAAGTCCCCAGGGCCCTGCTCTGTGAGCCCAGGACCAGGGGGAGGCCAGGGAGAGGGTCGCTGTGTGCTCACACGGTAGGGACACATCCACGTGGGGCCCCTCTGTGGCTGTCCTGACACACTGTGGCCGTGGCCTTGGCCCCACGCCCTCCTGGCAGACAACACAGGGACAGCCCCCAGTAACCATGGTGACTGAAAGGGGACAGTGCCGTGGAAACACCTCGTTAGACCAACGATCACGGGGCAGGGGGCGACCTAGCACAGCTGCGTCTTTTTTATTGGGGACGAGATGGACAGCCTGGGCAGACATCCCGGGTGGACAGCGGAGCGGCAAGGAGTCAAAGGTGAGCAGGGGCACCAAGCCCGGAGGTACCTGGTTTGGGAGGTCCGGCCGAGTCCTGCTGGGCTGGGGGTGGCGGCAGCAAAGTGCTGTTGGGGCTGCTGATGTCCCCCTCCCCAGTGAGCGTCAGGTCGGCCACGTGCTCGCCCTCCACAGTCTGGACGGCCCCAGCCTCTACTTCCTGCGTGTAGGGTGTGGGGGTCGTGGGGGTCGCAGGGGTCACGGGGGTCGTGGGGGTGCAGAAAGGCGGGCTGTCAGCTGAGCTGGGGCTGGTCGCTGGGCTGTCGGGATGGTCTCGGGCGGGCCCCCTCAGTTCTCGGGGCCAGGGCACCGTCTCCTGGCCAGGGCTTGTCGCAGCCGTCCCACAGGGGAGGCCAGGCGCTGGGGTGCCCGGAGGTAAACGCAGAAACTCAGGCAGCACCAGGTCTTCCTTCCTCAGCAGCCCACGCTGGTCATCTGCTCTGTTGCTCTGAGCTTTGGAAATGAGCTCAAAAAACGCTGTCGGAAGAAAACCCGCATGGGCCAAGTTTTAGAGGTGCACACCTGAGTGCCCTGCAGCAGAAGTGTGCATCTGGAAGGTTCCTGTCCCGCTGTCCTACCGCCCTCAAACGACAGGCTGCAGCCAAGAGGCATCTGCTTCTCCGCCACCTCTGCCCACAGAACTGTGGGACAGCCTGGGCTTCTGGAACAATCTGAAACAGCTCTACAGCTCCCTAGGAACCAGGTTATGTGAAGTCCAGACCTGAGTCTTCCTAAACCCGTGACCTGTGGGCTGACGTGCCCGGGAGCATGCCCCTGGGGACCTTCACAGATAGTCCTGGGTCCTCCCCAGGACGACGGGAGGGACCCACAGGTGCTGCAGCCCAACAGAGCCACAGGCTGGCTGAGCCTGCCTCAGCCAGGGAGGGCAGTGTGTGAAGGGGGCCTTGGCAGTGGCACCCCAACCAGGGCCTCGGGGTGGCCCTGACAAGACTGAGAGCAGAACTGAGTCCCACAGCCTCTCTGGGCCTCCTGTGTCCCTGGCACCTCCCAGTCTGCTACGTCCCTCCAGCTCCCGAACCCCTGCTGCCCGCCTGGAGGGCTTCCCAGTTGTAACTGAAGGCCACCATTCACAGGAGGCGGCACTTGAACGGAGCCCTCTCTGGCATTCACGTTACACTCTCAGTTTCTGAACAAGGACAGGGACATGAAAATCTGAAATCTTAATGTGTCTCAGACACGCAGACTTCTGAGCGGGGGTTTCCCTCCCGCCTGAGCGGGCCCTGTGGCGGGTCTGTGGATTTGAGGGCGGGTGGCGCAGGGTGCAGGGCCAGCTGCCCAGGCAGAACCCGCACATTCAGACCCAGGCCCCAGCAACAGCAACCACTTCTGATTCTGCTCTTGTGGTCTTCTTTGTTAGCGGTTTGTAGAAAAGGAAAAAGTTCTCACAGAAGAGACCACCCCCCTCTCCATCCCCAGTGCCGCCTTCCCCGCCTGCAGACCCGGCAGGTGCAGCCCGCAGGCCATGCATGGAGGGCAGTGAGCCAGGATCCCCCACTGGCTGTCGCCTCCCTGGCACCTGCCTGCCGTTGAGGGCCCTCTGACATTAACTGAGCCTCCACCCTAGCTGGGGACACAGAGGGGACAGGCTGCACCTGGTGGACCACTGTACTGCCCACCCCCCACCACTGGGGTACACTCTGACTCATATAGGCCCGGCCCTCAATCTGAAAACTGGGGTTCTGGTGAGGTCACCCCGACAGCCCCAGAGTGACACGAGGGGTCCACTGCCATGTGACAGGGAGCCCAGCTAATTGGTCGAGGATGCCCTAAAAGCCGCACCAGGGCCCAACACAGCCGTCACGAGAAAACGTGCAAGGTTCAAAAGTACACGTACCCTCTGCTTCGTCCAAATTAATTTTCTGGTTTTTTTTTTCCCCAATCTGTGCAATAGCTTCTTCTCTCTTTGAAAGCCGGGGGCCCCTAGCATTTTTTCCATTTTCTCCTTTTATTTTAATAGAGTTAGACTTGCCTAGTGTTCTCTCCTCTCCCTGCATTAGAAGGAAAGCCAGAGTTCTACTCACAGTGCAGACACAGTTCAGCACACAGGTCGTCAGTTACAGAGCGGCGGGGTCTGTGACCTTGCCCACAAGGGCAGCGGGGACAGCCGCTGCGAGATTCCACAGCAAGGCACCTGGGCACAGGCCCCCACAGGGAGGTGAGCTGGTGAGTCTCAGGTCCCAGGAGCATGCCCAGAGGGGACATGGAGGCAGGGCAACACACAGCCTCGCTGGGGGCGTGTGGCCAGCCTGTGGGGAGTGGGGACGCCTGGCAGGCGGGCGGGGGAATTACCGTAGCCGAGAAATTTCTGGAGCTGGAGGTTACAGCGGTACTCTGCCTGACTGGTGTGCCTTTCTGTTTATCTGTGAGTGGAAACAGGGAGACAAGCTTTGGGACCACAGCGACCCTTGACACTGACTACTGGGAGCAAAGGCGTGGCATGTCCCTCATCTCATCTGCGCAAACAGGCCAAATGCCCAGAGCAGGACCAGGGACAGGACCAGCCTCCTCTGCCTGCACCTGAGGCAGGACGTGCTGTGTGTGTGCGAGGGGGTGGCACATGGTAGCTTGACCACGTTTACTGGGACATGCTGGAGGCCAGGCAACAAAAAGCCTGTCTCACGGGCTATTCCGCGTGAACACTCTCTGGAGAGCAGACTGTCACTTAAATTCAAACTCGACTTTCACCTCGAGCCGGGGCTGCCCACTGGCCTCCAAGCCTGCACGGCCCCAAGCCCACCTCCCTGGCATGACTGGGCTGGAGGAAGGGCCACTGTGCCTCCCCACAGCTGCCCAAACACCCTGCCCGCTGGCCTGCCCTCCACTCTGCACTCGCCAGTGCCTGGAGGGAGGCACCTGGCCCGGCCCCACCCCACCCGCCCGGTGACCGGGCCGGGGAGGGGAGTGCAGTATGGCATTCTCTAGGCTGGCCCAGGAAGGTCCCTGCTTTAACAAGGGGAGAAGCCACCACCAGGACCGTCACCACAGGCCACCAGAGGGGATGGAGACATTTCAGAGCTGAGCAGCCCTCAGAAATCAGCTGGGCTTCAGGCAGCTCCTTATAAAGCCACCTCCTCACCCAGGGAACCAGCAGGCAGGGCCAGAGGCTTCCAGGACCATGTCCCTTGCTCACAGGGACTTGAAGTCTCCCAGGAACAGAGCATGCTCTCTCTCCCTTCCTCTCCCTCTCCCCCCGCCCTCTTGTGTAGAAGCACATCCAGGTGTGCTTAGCCCTGGAGCTGTCCGAGGCAGGGCTGCTGCAAGGCCCACCAGCTGAGGACAGAGGCGCAGGGCGGTCTCAGCTCTCAGGGCCCTTATGCTCCTGGGCCTCCTGCCCAGGCAGGGGCCCAATAGGGCTGTGCTCGGCCAGGGCTCTGCGAGGCGTGGGGGTGGCAGTCCAGTGAGACCCTCCCCGGTGGGCAGTGGGCCTGGGGTTTCCCGGGGCCCTGCTCACCTCTCCCTCTGGAGGGGTCCTTCTCCTCCAAGACAACCCGCTGTCCATCCAGACTCGATATGGGGGCACCAAGGTCCAGCGGCTCTTTCTCTCCATTCTAGAGACCGAGATGGTGCACTCAGTAACTCATCCAAACCGGAACTTTCCAGAACAGCTGCCTGTGATCCAGCTACTGACAGCAAGCCTGGTCTAAGCTCAGAGCCACCTGCCAGGTGACCCTGGGCCCTGCCACCTCAGCAGGGCTGCCCCAGAGCACACTCTAGAGGCACCCGGCCCGTGGGACCTGGGGCAGCTCACAGGCCCCTGACATGGAGCAGCGCAAGTTCAAGCCCTGGAGGCTGCCTGGGCCACGAGGGCTCTGAGGGGTCCATGTGGCAGGGCCGCTTCCGTCCCGAGTGATACCTGGTGGCCTCACTCTGCCAAGCCAAGACCGGGGTGGAAGAACACTCGGTGAAGGCTGCAAACTTCCTGCTCCACAAATGCAGTTTTAAATATGATGTCAGCTTGGTCTGGAAGCCTTGAACCACTTAAACCTGGACGAGGGACCCTCAATGCCACCTCCCTGAGCAGCCGGCACTGTTAGGAGGGGGTGTGGGCAGCAGAGTGGGCATCGTCCCCATGGACAAGACCCAGAGGCAGCGTCCCAGGTGGGGCTGAGGCGGTGTGGCAGGGAGACCACCTACTGTTCAGGGCCCACCGCCGCTGCACCAGAGGAAGGCTGAGTTTGGAGCTCGGCCTCTCGCACTCCCCGAGGGCTGGGCAACCAGGCACCCCCAGGCAGCTGAGCTGCTTCCTGGCAGGAACAGGGTCGGGCCACGGGCCGGCCTGAAAGTCCCACAACAGCCCTGACTGGTTCATTTTACAGACAGGGAGGCTGAGGCCCAGAGGCATGTAGCTGTAGCTGGGGGTCTCAGCGGGAAAGCGAGGAGTGCCATCTAGCCCCGCCCTGCACATGGGCCTCCAGCTCGGTGACGCTCTCTACGGAGCAGGAGAGGGGCTTCGGGTAGCCCTGGGATGCCTGGACACAGCTTAGCACAGCCCTCTCACTCATGTCAAAGACTGAACAATTTCAGGGCCTGTTTCAATTCAAAGAAAATTAAAATTCTGAAAATATATGAAATCATAGCTCCGATAAAGTTTATTTGTTAAAGAAAAAAGAACGCCAGGCAGACTATATTGTGCGTCACTGAATTTCACGGCCGAGGGGCACAGTCTGCTTTGGGGGACACGCAGTCATGCTGAAGTAAACGAGGGAGGGGGAGCCCCCCACTCGTGCCTCTGCTCACCGAGGCAGGGGTTCTGCTCGCACTCAGGCCCCTTCCTCCTGCACCCCAAAGTGCTTTCTTCCTCAACCCACTCACATAATGACCCCCAGCCCTGCTTGGAAACGCCAGAGAGACTGGCGTATCTCCCAAGCGGAAATGGGGATTGGGAGAGTCAATGAGAGGAGGCGCCCGAGGCACCGGTGCAGGCGCAGGCAGCAGAGAAGCTGTCTGCCCGGACTTGCAAATAATAGGCCTGCTTCAGGCTTTTTGTTTTTCTCTCACTTTGTTTTCCCTGGACCAAAACCACGTCTCAAATCCAACCCCAACCCCTTTGGGAATGACCAAGGTACGCGGAAGTGAGCGTTCCCACTCCATGGGATGAGACAGTGGGGGACCCTCTCCCACCCAGGGCTGGCAAGGAGCTGGGGATGGTCGCCAGCTGCTCTGGGCTCCTGGTACCGTCGCAGGGAGCCCCACAGGCCCCACGTCACTCACCAGCCTGGCCACCAGCTCACTCAGGTGCAGGCCGTATTTGGCCACCACGGGCCGCAGCACTTCCGTGACAGGCTTGGTGGGCTTGGCCTTGAGTCCCACTGACCGGTTAATGGGAACCAGATCCAGCCTGGTCAGAGAGGGAGAAACACGGACAGATCTACCGCAAATCTACGTCAGTGTTCCTGTAGGTATTCTGTCTTGAGCAGAACAGCATGGCATCCCCAGGCCCCCTGAACACCCCAGGGTCACCCAATCCCGCCCCAGGCTCTGGCGGTGGGAGCGAGCCTGCAGGGTGTTCTCGAAGGCTTCCTTTGGAGATAAACAGGGGCTGTCACGCCCAGCAAAGACAGAGCCCCCTGCATGATGGCCAGCCTGCAGGCCCTGGGTGTGAGCCTGCTGGGGTCGCAGGACAGGAAGGGAGAGCGACCCTCTGGGCCCTTGGGTCTGCATTCAGCTGCTACCCCCAGCCCTCCGCCCCATGATGGGGCCAGCATCCCTCTCCCAGCGGCCAGCAGGGACAGCGTCAGAACACTGTGTGGCTCTGGGAAACATGCAAGTGGCAACTGCATCTCTCTCACCGAAACAAAGTACGCTTTTCTAGGCGTAGGTCCCTGGATGCCAAGATGCTGCTGTCCTGATGCAGCACCAGAGGCTGTGGGGCACAGACGGGACAAAGAGGTGGGGTCAGTGTGTGCTCCCCTTGAGCCGCAGATGCACAGCTGTGCAGGACAAAAAAGCAGCTGCAAGCGAACCCCCCTGCGTGCACTTCCAGCAGTAGGCCTGCCCCTCGGGACGCTTCCGGCAAACTGCTTAGACAAGGAGCCTAACGCCATAGCCAAGAGGGTAGGTGACCAGGCAGGTTTAGACAAGACAGAGATTCACCAGTCCCCCCACAGGCCAATGCCTCATTGGACAGGTCCCCCAGGAGAGAAGCCCTGAGGGGCTTCTGGGCCCAGTACCTTGTCCCCGCCCACCAGGAAGAGGTCCACGGCGGCCCCATTGATGCCATGGCGCTCGCAGAGCCCGGACAGGACCTCCTTGATGGACAGCCCCGCCCTGACGAGCACCGTGCAGGACGTCCCGTCGGGGAGCTGGATGCAGCAGTGCTTGGTGGCCTTGTCCCTCTCAGGTGCCAAGGTCCTGCAGGCCTCTGACTGTGGGGTAGGAGAGGGCGCTGGGTTACAGGGAGCGTGCAGGGTGCCCCAGAAGGGCAGAGGTCGCTCACACGCACTGAGGGAGGCCCGCACCCAGCTGCGGAGACGGGCGCCTGCTGCGACACCCGCGTAGGGCCTGACAAGGCTCGGGAGCCGACTGAGGGCTGGGCTTCGGAGTTCCTGCAGGGACAGTATGATGTTTCTCTCGACCAGGCGCTGCGCTCACAACCTCGCCCGGTCTCGGTGCAAACACCTGCGAGGCCCTACTTCGCCAGCTCCGCCGGAGCACGGCACTGCTCTGCTCAGGGTGTGGCCGAGGCCTGCCTGGCCCAGAAGCAGGTGAGTCACTCTCTGTGGCCCACGAAAGCCACCCTGTGACCCTGAGCTGTCCTTGCCCACCTCCGTCCATGGGACTGGGCCCCATGCAGTGAACTGGGTCATACTCAGGACAAGGCCTGACCCAGTCTGGGGGCCCCTCTGCTGCTTCTCATCCTCTGTCCGGCTGTTTGCTGCCCAACTCCCAGGACCTGGCCAGAGGCCCCTCCAAGAGGAACAACAGACTGACCTAATAGACAGCAAGTCGGCCTGAGGAGAAGGAGGCTGGGAGGGGGCTACGGGAGGTCCTGGGAAGCCCTCTGGGGTGGGCAGGGGCTGCAAGGGGCTCAGGGGGAGGCTGGGCTCCCTCCTGTTTTGGTGGCTGGCAGAGGGCCCACCCTGTTGGCACAGGGGACAGCCCATGGCCGGGTCTGCCCCGAGAACGCTGCCTGCCTCTGCCTGGGCGAGCGCATGGCCCAAGCTCACCTGCCAGCCACTCCGAGGCCACAGGATGAGGCACACCTGCAGGGTGGGGGCAGGCCTTTCCCATCTGCAGCATCTGTGACTGGACCATCCGCACTGCTCACGCACCAGGTCGAGAGCTCTGGAAGCTGCCAGTCGATACCGTGCCCCGCACAGGCATGCTCAAAGGCAGGGCCTCTGAGGCGAGCAGGGCACCCATGGGCCAGCCCGTGGCAGCCAGCGGGGCAGCATACCTCAGGGGCTCTCCTGATACCTCCTCTGGGTCCCTGAGTCACACTCACTGGGTCCCATCTCACTTCCTCACCAAAAACGTTCCCTGCACACGTCCCAGTGCAGAGCTGCCCTGCTGGTCACTCCAATGTCACTGTCTCCTCGGGACACTGAGAATCTCTTTCACCCAAGTGCTAGTTCAGAAAACTAGTTTGTCGGCAGTGGACTGACTACAAAATGGCCCCAACTGTCCCTTCCCACGGATGCAAGGACGCTCCCGAGCATGGGACGGTCTGTGAGGGGCAAGGGCCCGAGGATGCATGGTGAAGCCTCACAGCTGAAGGGGCATGTCCTCCACGCGCTGCTGCCCACGGTTCCAAGTGGCCGGGGTGCTGGTGGCAATCAGGTTCTCTAACACGGATCTCAGACAACAGCCAACAGCTAGCAGGTCTGACCCCACGCCTCCCCGCCTGCCCTCACCTCGCCGGAAACTAGGGCGGAATAAGCACCCGGACACCCTGGTCAGCAGGGTGCGAGGACAGGGCCGGGTGAGGAGGAGCCCCCCTGGGACGGCCCCACATACACGGGCACGCAGGCTGGTGGGTTACTCAAGCAGTGAGACAAGGACAAAGCACCTGCCTTCAAAGCTTTTCTTTGTTACTGGGAGTTAAACAAAGGTGACTGAACAAGAACAAAAAGACATCAAGGACAGGCCCAGAGATGTTTCTGATGCCAAGGAGCACCCCCACACCTACCAGGCAGTTCCTACTAGTCTCAGGGGCCCGCCCCTCACGTCTCCACAGCACCCGTTAGGTTGTGACAAGCAGGCTCTCGGGGACGAGACGCACCTGTGGGCCTCTGGGGCCAGGCAGGTGGGGACTTACCAGGTCCAGACTCCCGGCGGAGGACACAGAGCCCTGCGACTCCCTGCGGCCCAGGCCTCCGTTGGCGTGCAGGGCATCTTGGTGGGGAAACACAGTGATTCCATGTCAGGGCTTCACTGTCCCCACTCAACACAGAAACCCCACTCGCTTGGTTGCAGCCCCCACCCCCGCCCCCTTAGGCTGAGCCTCGGGCTCCAAGCAGGTCACCAGACAGGCAAGTGCTCCTGGGGCAGGGCCTCCCTTCCCTTCATTTCGTCTGGAATTTTTTCCCAGCCTGTGGTCTCTGAGCCTAAACAGAAACTGCCCCCTGTGGCCAGCAGTGAACCCAGCCGGTCCCTGCCCTTTGCCCAAAGTTCACGCTTCATCTTCCTGCAGAATCCTCAACCCAGCCAACAATCAGCCACTGCTGTCACTAATTAAACTAACTGCAACCTTAGGCTGAAAACCAGGAAAACCCTCATCTAGAAAGGACCTTCTGCAACGTGGGCTCTGCTCCCCAGTCAGGCTGCTGCACTAGGGCTCGGGGACATGGTGGGAGGTACAGACACGGTGACCCCTGGGTCCCACTGACCTTCTCAACCACTGGCATACCTTCCAAAAGCAAGAGATTCCCAGGTTGCCAAGTCTGAATCCCTGGCAGTGCCCGGGACCAGGACGTGAAGCTCTCTGCAGAGCTGCCAGGTGTGGGGTGGACAGACTACACGGGGCGACCACGGCCATGTCCCCGGCACTCAGAGGTCCTGGCCCCATCTGGCTCCACGGCGTCCATGCCCCAGGGGCTCTCTACCTGAATTCTACCGTGCTGTCTGCCTGTCCTTGAGAAAGGACAACGTGACCAGGGGAAGAGGGGTCCCCAGGCCCACACCCTGCTACCACCGCCTTCTGTGAGACGGGCACGTGAGGCCCACTCTGCAGGCTGTGGGCAGGACGCCGTGAGATACACCCCGCTGCCCACTGGCTGCGGCTCAGAGCTGCTCTCTGCCTGCCTCTCTCCGCCAGGGTCATAGCCTGATTTAAACTTCGGGACCATAGTCCCGGGAGCTCTCAGGTCATCTCTTGGCTCTCGTTTTACAAAATTTCTGGAGAGGAAGATTCTTTTCAGCCCTTCTCTGCAGTGCGTTTCAGTGGCTGATGTGAACAGCTCTGTCCACTGCTTCACTGATGGGTGTGTCTAGTCCCTCTGTCCTGCCAGCGACCGCTGAGCTGGTGCCCTGGCCAAGGACCCCGAGGCTCTTCCGAGGCTCCAGGACAAGCCTGTCTCTGTCACACTAGCTCTCCAGTGACACACAAGAAAGAAGCCAAGGGGAAAATATCTAGAATGGGCAACCTCTGAGATTGACAAGAGTAAAAAACTACAATTTTCAAAATGCTCAATAGCCCAACTATAGAATCACGTTAAAAACCCACAGAGGCTGATGCAGCCCCACACGCATCCAGGGAAAAGCTGAGACAGAAGCTGAGAGGCCGCCTGGGCGGATGAAGGGCAGGCATTGGCATTCCCTTATTTTAACCGGGTTGTGTTTTCCAGATTTTCTCCCAAGCACCTACTCCTGCTCCAGCCGGACGAACGCAGAAGAGGAGCAGACGGCAGGGGCAGGGCGTGAAGACCCTGCAGCCAGCACCGGCCAGCCCACGTGCCCCTCGGCCGCCCGGCCCTGCACACCACCAACCGTCCGTGTGGTCGCCGCGGCCCTTCTTCTTCTGCGACCGCCCGGTGCTCCTGGCCCTGGACCAGGAGAAGAAGGCCCCTTTCCGCCTCCTCTCGCCGTCCTCATCCCCCACGTCTTCGTTCAGGGATCGTCCGGACCTGGATTTCCCGCTCAGCTGTCATCAGACAGAAAGTGTGGTTAGGCCACGGGAACACGGCAGGGAGCATGGCAGGAAGTGGGGGGCTGTGAGTGAGGCCGGCTGCCCGACCCCGGCCCCAGCACAGTGGCATTCCTTCCCTGCGGGCGCCTGGCCGGCACGTCTTACTTCCCACAGAGCAGCTCCTCCAAGGCCGAGGTGTGGCAGGCCGGTACCTTTTTTGGCGTGGACACGTTGGAGTGGTCCGAGCTGACGCTGTGCTTGGAGGTTGGGCTGCTGGGCACCTGCTGGGAGTCGGGGAGGGAGCGGCCCTCCACCTCTGCCAGGATGCACTCCTGGTACAGCGGGGACTTCAGGAAGCGCGTGTAGCTGTCAAACTTCATCAGATTGAAAATCTGCGGGGTGAATGCGACGCGGTTGGCTCCCAGAAGTAACCAGAACAGTCATCCTTGGAAGTTCCAGGGTGCAGCGACCCGCAGACACCTACTGGCCCTGCGCTGAAAGGATACCGTCAGCCCCTTTTCCCTGCCCACCCGGCCCGGTGCTACTTTCCGGAATTCCTTTACACGTGATTATGCTTTTTTGTAGCACGCTAGTTGTTCATTTACCACACTTAAAATCCACAAATCCCAACACCTCCATAGAGCTGGCTCCAAGAGGAGACCAGGACAGCCCAGGTGCGATCCTGGAGGCACTGCACCTCGTAGGTAAGAAGGAACCCCAGACCAGCTGGGGAGCAGAAACAAGGACTGCGCTCGAGACACCTCCCTCCATTTTTTACAGGCTTCACACAATTCAGCAACAGAAGCAATCTCTGGAAAGGCCACTGGGGCTCGTGCTCTAGGCAATACCAGGGCCAAGGCACGCCCTTCACCACAGCGACGCCCTAAAGGTGAAAGACCGCACCAGCCGTGCTCTCACACCACAGGCATGCACACAGGCAGGCCAGGTCAGCAGCCCCACTGAGCCCCACTGAGCCCCACTGAGCCCCACGGTGCCATTGGCCACACTTGGACATGGGAGCCAGGGAGACGACTGGCTCTTCCCTTCCCCACCTGGTGGCGCTTGGGAGCTCGCTGTCTGGGACCTGAGTCTCTACCCCACACTCTGGCCAGAGCCCCAGCAGAACACAGAAGCGCAGAGGCACCTGCAGCTGCTGCTCCTTGAACATGTCGGGATGCGGGGCGCTGAGGGTGTCGCCTGCCAGCTGGGCCTGGCTGTCGATGTTGACGGGGGTGGTGGCTTTGCTGCACAGAAACTTACTGAAGATCTCCTGGGCCCTGTGGGAGAGCTGACAGCACATGCAGGTGAGCCGGGCACAGAGCCCAGAGACGCCTTCCACGCCTGTCTCCTGCACGTCTCCCTGCTGTGCCCACATGCCTGACACGGTCCCAGGCTCTGGAGATGCAGTGTCTTGTGGCCACCTCTCGCTCCAGTGAGTACAAGCCAGCACGGAACTTCCCTGAGTGAGCTCCTCCCTGAGCGTTCTCAGTGACAACTGTGTCCCAAAGATGAGCAGCACCACCCCCTTGGTGCCACATGCCGTGTCTGCATGCCGTGTTCCGTGCATGTGGTCTCCGTGAGCTGGGAACTGGGTCTGTGCAGCACTGGGGTCACCACGAAGGGAGGGGGCCCAGGCTGACCCGGCTGTCACAGCCATGGCAGACACCGTGAAAGGGGCCGTGGCCACGGACAGAAGGCTGGGCCGGGGCGCCCATGCAGACGGCATCGGGACACAAGCAAGCACCGCATCTGTGAGCGGCGCCCTGGGAAGGGCGGCGCCCTGGGAAGGGCGGCGTGTGAAGCCACAGGAGATGCTCTCAGGCGCCCTCCCAACCACCTGAGGCCACCCCACACAGGACCGTCCTGCCCCGGCACCTGCCCCGGCGTGGGAAACGTACCTCCTTCTTGTCGTGCGCGGGAACATGACTGAAGCACTCGCAGGCCTGCCAGAACAGAATGTTTTCTTCGCTGAACTCCTTCCTTAGAAAGTCCTAGAAAAACACGGGCCATGAGCCCCCAACCGCGGCCTGGCAGAGGCCCCCCCACCTTGGGCCTTTCCCTTAGCTGCGTGGCCACAGAGCCTGGGGCCCAAGCTCCTGTGCACAGCACCCGCAGGGCCCACTCAGGTCCAGCCGCCTGTGGTGAAGGCCACCCTGCGCTGGCGGCCACTCCCCTGAGAGCCGAGTGCCCCTCTGACAGCGGGACCGGCCCGCGCTGCTGCCCCCACACATTCACGAGGAATTCTGGGGCTCAGCCATGTGTCCCCCAACCCTTCAGCCTGAGTGTGAGGAGGCACGTACCGAGCAAGGGCCCGAGGCCCACCCCAACTCACCGAGAAGTACCGAACACCCAGCGGGTCCTGCAGGAGGCGCTCGAAGGACACGGCCCAGCTGGCAACCCTCCTCTCACGCAGGCGCCGGCAGCTCTGCACGCTGGGCAGGCTGGCATTGCTGCTCAGGCTGTGGTTGCTCACGCAGTCCTTCAGGTCGGCGCCGCTCAGCTCTGCGGGGCCAGCACAGATCACATCTGCACACCTGTCCCCGCTCCTACCCACGGGGGACAGCCCAGGGCCCTCATCTGTGTCGTCTCTAGCATGCGCACCCAGGTAGCTGCATCCAGCACCAAACACGTGCCCAGTGTGGCTCTCAGGACAGGGACAGAGCGTGGGACAGGGCTACCCCGGCCCTAGGCAGCCGCACGGGGCACTCGGTCAGCAGGGAGAAGAGCAGCCCAACAACGTGTGGCAAGGCTGCCGCATCAGGGGCTCCCAAGGGAGTGGCCCGTGGGCCTCGGTGGCACGCAGGTCCAGGCTGGCCACCGCAGTGAGCGGCATGGAGGGCAGGACAGGGCCGTGGGCGTGCAAAGCCGCGCTCTCACACGTGTGCACTTTTTGCACTGGGCTGCTCTCCGCGTGAAACACTCAGGCATGACGTCCAAACGCAGCATTTCAGCACAGGCAGCGGCATGATGGCTCGGCCACAGGCCGCCCCGAAGCAGCAGATGTGGCGTGTGCCGCAGGGGGTTGCTGCTGAGCCACCTACAACACCACTGCGCTGTGCGCCCGAAACTAAGGTGGAGCAGTGAGTGTCACCTGCAATCGCAAAGCTGGAAAACCGGTGCAGGAAAGCCGAGTTCACGGGCTACGCTAAACTGAGAGAGCTCACACTGAGACCAAGAGCCGTGGTTTCCATCACTTTCCCGAGGGCTCTCGGATAATCTCCCGTCCTGAAGAGAAGGGGGACCCCGGGACAGCCCACGGCACCCTCCCCACCTCCCGTGAGCACCCTACATGCCCCATTCCCGTGTGGGCAGGCCTTCCCCACAAACCCTGAGAGGGAGGGACAGAGGCCGGCCGGCAGGAAGAGGGGCTTGCCCTCCTCGGTCCCACAACAGAGACACAGGACCAGGGAGTCCCCAGACCTGCGGGGCACGGGTGTGGGCTGAGGTCAGCCTGCCAGCATGGCCTTGTGGTGTGAGGCTGCCCCGTGAACCAGTGTTCGTCCCGCGTGGCCCTGCGTAGCCCTTCCATCTGCCCACCGCCTGTGGTGCCCCGTCGCTGGTGCACGACAAGCTGTCTGGGCTGGTCGTGGGGAGGAGTCAGGTCCACTAGTCAATTGGCTCCAGCTCCAGTCCAACCATTTAAAAGACATCTTATTGGGGACGAGGGGCCAGCCAGAGTGGGGAGAAGACTAGTAAGGGGTGGTGATTGAACCCCCGATGGGGCAGAGGGAACACTCCCCTGCAGATGAAGCACCCCGAGAGACGTGCTGATGTCTCCATGCTACCATGCCCACAGCCCAAGAGAAGGGCCACCCAGCCAGGGGGCCATGCAGGGGTCCCGGGCACAGACCCGCCGTCTATGGGACGGAGGCCTTCGGGGACCTCTGGGGCCAGGAAAGCCGAACCAGACATTTGACCACGTCGGACTCATGTGATACCTGGAAGCCACTTTCTCCTAACTGCTCAGAAAGCATTTAGACATGAGAAGGAAAACAGAAGGTCAAAGAGTAATCAAACCACTTAAACTGCCACAGAAAAAAAGCAAGAAAGGTCCCGAGGAAGTCCTGTGGGACTGGCGGGCACTCCAGTTCTTCTGTGAGGCTCATGAACCCACCACGCTGTGACAGTCTGCCATCAGGGCCCGGAGCCGGCCTGGGGAAGACCGCCAGGTGCAAAGCTCGCCGCATGGCCAGTCGGCAGGCAACAGGCGGGGTCCGGGCCAGGCCTCATGCACATGGAAGCACCTGGAGTTGCCTGGCTTACAGAGACCCGACCCACAGAATTTCCCCACAGACCTCTGCATTTTACGTGCTCAGGATCCCGGACAAATAGCCTGGCATGGTGATAGGGTCATAAATCCTCAGCCGGCAGGCCTCCAGGCCTCGGTGGGCAGTCCCACCTCGCCTCTACCTTCTTTAGTCAAAGGGTTAGCTGTGCCCTCAGTGGGCCCTGTTCGACCCGCCTCCTCCCCTTTGAAAGGCCTGTTTTCAGACCCCTCCCCCAGGCCATCACCACCCTCTGAGAGCACAGGATCTCACTATCCGGTCACCTGATCCCACCTTGCTCTCTCCCCACTTCCCTGTAACCTCCTTATGTTCCCTCCTTAATTCCGAAGGCACAAAAGAAGCTGCAAACGTACTCTCCCAGCATCTGTGACCTTGCTCCAGGGCCTGTGCCACCAGTTTGGCTCAAATAAACGCTTATAAAAATTCTTTACAGGTTTGGATGTTTCATGCGTCAACAGCATGTAAGTGTAAGAAACACTCCCATGTACACTCACACTCACACTCACACACACGTGCTCTCTCTCTTGCTCTGGGGCTGGGGTCCTGGATGAGGCCAGCTCGAAGTCTGACGTCTGTCCAGTAACCAGGGCATCGCGGGGCTAAACCCCGTGACGTTAATGCTCACAATCAGCACAGAGAACAACACACTTCCCGAAGACGTTTTATGAGAACCAGACAAGCGAGTGTGGAAGTTCCCGTGGAAAACCAAACCAGAAATGCTGGGAAAACAACACAAACTGGTGATGAGGCAGGGCCAGCCCCCTGCGGCGCCAGACACACCCGCCCTGGGCCTCATCAAGGGGCAGAACAGCGGGGCCGCGGTCAGTGGCCAGGCGCTGCTGCAGAGCCGTCTGAAACGCAGGCACTCGATCCCTCTAACACACCGGAGTCAGCCCCACCGGGCCAGAGACTTGGTCATGAAAATGAAACTGGAAAGACACAAAAATAAAACGTGGGACCATGTTTGAAGGATCTGAGTGAGGAGCCAGAGGACACAATTCCAGCTGTAAATGACAACAGGGTCCCACGGACGACAGGGTGGTGGTCACCACAGGTGCGGGGGGTGGTGAAGGGCCAACAGGTGCAGCTCGAAGACAGCAGCTGGTAACACTGAGCAGCATGTCTGAGAGTTGCTAAAAGAATAGATCTTAAAGGTTCCCATCTCAAGAAAAAATGTTCTGTGACTCTGTGAGGTGACAGATATCAAAGAGACCTACTGTGGGGACCACAGCAGACACAGACACCAAGTCGCCATCCACACCTGACACGGACACAATGTCGTGAATCAGCTGCACATTAGTAAGAATAAAATAAGCAAAAGAAAACTCAGTATGTAAAAAGCACCGTGGGGAAATATATATAACATATCACACAGATGAAGGACTAATTTTTTATATTTAAGAGGAACTATACCACAGTAAGAAAAAGATCAACAAGTTTTAAAAAAGTGGAGGGGAAGCATGGCAGTCAGGAAGCAGGGGCTGGAGGCAGCCCCGCCCCTGCGGGGGTGTGCCCAGAACCCCCAGTGAGCCATTCTGTGCCTGCTGACAGCTGACAACGCGATGGGCAGGACCTGAGCAAAGGTGTCTTTTACGTGGGTATACATGGGGACCTCCCAAAACAAAAAGCCACATCAGCACCGAAACACTCAGCCCCCAGCCTGTGTTTCTTTGAGGCGATGAAGGCTGAACTGGGGGCTGAGGGATGAGCAGAAGCTGACCGACCGCAGGGCAGCGGGCCCAGAACATGCAAAGGCCCCGTGGCAGAGGGAAGAGGCCCAGCTCCGCGAGGGTCAGGAGCGCTGTGGATCTGGCCCTGGGGGACAGTGACAACCAGGGGCCTGTCCAGAAGAGACCTTCCTTCCTCGCAGGCCCCTCCAGCTGGACTGGAGGGCAGCCTTGAGCTCTGTCCCCACAGGACGGCTGGACCCTGGCCCGGGGAGGCAAAGAGGGAGATGGGGCGCTAGCTGCAGCCAGAGCAGCCGCACCCTGTCGAGGGCATCAGAGCTTCTGGTCCTCAGATGCAAGGTGCGTGGGCTCCCACGGCACAACAAGCAGAATGACGCCGAGTGCCTGCCGCCCTGCCTGCAACCTGGGCTGGGCCACGGAGAGTCAGTCAACTTCGCCGAGAAAGTTGACTTCACTGCCATCTGGCCCCAGGGAGCAGCCCACTCTCCTTCTGGAAGCAGAACACACACTGTCCTGTTTCTCTGACTGACATGCCCTAATGCCTGCTTTCTGGGCCTCCGCTCGAGCACCAGGGAAGCTTATCGAGGGGACAGCACACACAGTGACTGGGAGGGTGAGGCCGTGACTCTGGCCATCTCCCCCGCGATAGCCAGGGCTGCAGGGACAGGCATGGCCACTGCCCAGAGCCTGCCAGTATAGACTCCTCTCCCTCCGGGGACCTCCAAGCCACGTCCTTGACGGCACAGCCTGGCAGACACTGTGGAGAGTCACGTGGTGGGTGCACAGCCCCTCGTGGAGAGGTTAAGACAGGAGCTGCCCACATGGGCTACACAGTCCCAGCACCTTCCCTGTGTCCTGGACACACACAGAGGGTCTCTTGTCTTGGGCTCACTCTGGACCTGTTCTCTACACGTTTATGAAGGATGAACTTGAACTTGAAGTTCCTTCAAACGTCAGGATTCCCACCAAACTCCAAGGCCAGGAGACAGACGTCCCCATATGGCCATCCACTGCCTGAGTCCCCGCCAATGTCAGGTATGTGGGAAAACCATACGTCTGCTCTCTGACCAAAGGACACGCTCCAGCGGACCCACAGCTCCCCGCCTGACAGCCTTAGAAAGCACCTCCCGGTGCTTCCTGTCACTCACTGTCGGGCACTCCCTGCTCTCTCAGCAGGCCAGTTAAGAGACGCGCCCTGGTGAGGAAGCTCTGAAGTCGGTTTCAGGTTTGCTGAAAACGGAGAAGCCACCCCCGCTACGTTGCTTGGACATACATGCAGGTTGCCTGTCCAGGTAACAATGCCACAGTGTTAAATGTTCTAGAGGGTTCTGTAACTCAGGCTGGACCCATGTTGCCCCACCAGACTATCTCACCCAAACCACAACCTCAGATCACGCACGGGCAACCTTTACAGCCCCACCGGGGGCGCCTCCCAGGGCTGCGAGCCGCAGACACCCGGCCGGCTTGGCCCTGTGCACGTACCTGACAACCGCACAAGCCAGCCTGCCCCCGCCAACCACAAGGCGCACACACCACGAGGGACTTTACCTGGGTAGAGCTGATAAGAGCCACTGTGATGCCATTTAACCAAATACTTCCAACCATTCACCGCAAACCACCCCTCCGAATCCATACCAGGGTCAGCCGGCACAGCCCCCGGGGCCCCAGGCAAAGGCTCGGGCCCCGCACAGAGACATTGTTCCTTAGCTCGCTCCCCAAGGAGGCAGATTAGCGCGCTTCCTCTGGACACAGTGGCACGGGCGGACAAAGGCGACTCCCTGCAGGCTCCCGGAGAGGAGACCAATAGTGCGCTGAGCACACAGCGCCACAGAAGGCGCATGTATAATTCACAGGAGGCCCGGAGCTGCTGCTGCTGCGGCGCAGCTGAATTATTCAGGCGGCTGAGGGCCTCCGCGTGGGCTGCCCACAGAGGCCCCAGGGCCCCAGGCAGACGTGGGCCGGCCTTCCGCATGCGGCTCTGCCTTGGTAACTGGGTTTTGTTAAACTAGCAACATTAAGGGGAAAAAGTAAATACTTGTAGCTTTTTATGATAATTATGAGGGTTGTAAACTCTTATCTCCCCATGTACCTTCAAGCACATTTCCATCTCAGACACATAAAACGTGCCTTTTTTATCAGAGCGATCTCCAGGAACCACATGGGGCAGGAGGGAGGGTTAGGCACTAGGCAACTGAAGCGCCTGGACCCCCTTGCGCACTTGGAAGGGGCACTTTAAGTCAGAGCACAGGACGTGTGTGGCGTGTCCCCCAAGGCGCTAACAACAGGCAGCCAGCTGGAGCTTAATCCTGACTTGCATTTATTTTGCTCTGTTCCTCTCTACCTTCCTGTGTTGAAAGCTTATTTCCTATATTTTCCAACTTTTCTTTTCTATAGTATATACATTTAATGCTACAAACTTTTCTCTGAAAACCACTTTGGCTATATCCTGCTGGAATTAATCTGTTGCACTATAATTGTTAAGCAGTTCTGAGTTGTAGTATAATTTCCATTTTAATTTCCTCCTTGACCCACGAATTTACAGTTTTAAACTCCCAAACGTATGAATTACTTTTGTTGTCCTTTCGTGACTGATCTGTGTGACTGCACGGCTGTCGGTAGACACAGCCTGTGTGTCACTGATACTTCCACGTTTGTAGCTGCTGCATTTCCGGTATGCGATACAGTCAACTTTGGGAAATATTCACTGCACCTTTGGAAAAAAAGTGTACCATTCTCTATTGGGTGTAAAGTTCTCTCTATAAATAAATTAGACTGAACTTTTCCATTTTATCATTCAGATACCCAGTACTCTTACTCTTTCTGACTAGCCCACTCTCCCAGATCTGGAAAAGGTGCGGGACGGTCTCCCCCGAGGCACTCATCCACAGTGCCATGCCCCGCCTCTGTCCTGTGTAAAGTGCACACGCCCTCCATTCTTGTAACGTCTGTTACTTTGAGTTACTCTGACGATCATACTGCCGTGCCAGTCTTCTTTCTGTGTATCTGTTAGGTCTTCTTCCATTTAATTGTTTTTAATCTTCCTGTGTTGCTTTGTTTTGAAACTGAATTTTTAACAATCTGAATGGAGGGTCTGTCTCCTCTGGCGTCCTTTCTCCCCCACCCCACCCCACCCCAGCATCTTGTAACCGTCTCGGGCCTGTCTGGGCCTCTGTCTCTGCCTAGTCCCTCCAGGCAGTCCCATCCCCTTCCAGGGTCTGTTGGGAAGCCACTGAACAGCAGCAGACACACTAACAACGGCAGCTACCATGCATTAGCTTGTGACTGTGGGTGAGGTTCTGCTCTGAGTGCCTCGCAGCTGCTAATGTGTGTGGCTCTCCAAAATGCGCTGTGAGGTGGCCCTAGCACCCCATCCTGAGGAGGGAGGTCCGCGGCTGCAGCCGGCAGAGTTGGGCCCAGAGGTCCCTCTCTGCTGTCCTGCTGCCCTCAGGGCACTCGCTCCAGCCCCCTTATCACACAGGCTGGGCCTCGCCTCTGCTGTGTGACCTCTCGTTCCAGCCCACTGAGACAGTAAATCCTTGAGGGATGGACCACTGTCAAACGCGTGCTTCCTGTCCTTCCACCCCAAGCCCTGTTCTGCCTTCCGTATTCACTTCTCCAGCTGTCTGCACACAGAAAAGGAGCAGCACCTCGAAGACCTCGGGTCCGAGGAGGAACTCATTGTCTGCTTCTCTCCACCCCCGCCTTCCCTCCCCGCCAAAGCCAGGGAGAGCCACCCCCAGGGGCCCGCTGGAGCCCTGCGGTGGTTTTGGGTCCCCTCTCCCCAGACTCCACGCTCTGCTCTGGCACACACAGTAGTGCTTCTGCGGCTCCTCCTACCTCCCGAACTTGGCCTTCAGGTGCAGCTCCGCCCAGCCGCACGGGTCCCTGCTCCTCGACCACAGCCTGCATCCTGTCCCACTGATTTGCCTCCATCACCCAGCACCACTCGTGGCCTCCCCACCTGCTTCTCTCCGAGGTGACAGGCCACCTTGGAGGCACATCCTCACCAAGTCTGGACGTCACAGGCTTCTCTCGGACCTCCTTCTGAACCACGGACTCTACCTGAGGGCAGCACCTTTGCCTCAGTCGACATTGGCTAAGACCCTTACTGACATCAGTCATCTGACAGCTCTGCCGTGTCCATGCCCATGTCCGTGCCCACAGACGGCTGCACAGCACAGACCACACAGAAGGCTGGGATCCGCTCAGAGCCCACGGGCCCCACCGTGGTGTGTGTGCGGTCACACTAACCCAGATGACTGGCGGTACTGACTACAGTGGCACACACGCACACACACACGCACACACACACACAAGCCGGCCCGGTGCAGCAGGAAGGCGGACACGCTGCAGCAGCACCACATGGGCCGCAACAGTGGAACGGTAAGTGCACAGGCGCGTGGGCATGCTGGAAGGGTGCGTGGCCGTGAGGACGAGCAGGGCTAATAACCCAACGCAGATGCACCCCCACAGCCACGGTGAAAGCCACACGCCGGACACAAGAAAACGCGCTGCACAGACCCGTTTTCCTTGGTCGGACTGGCCGAGCTCCCAGTGGGGCTGGCAGCCAGGCTGTGGTCGGCTTCGAGGGGTGGCTGACGGGGGACGTGGGCTTCGGGGCCCCTGGTCACATAGCTGTGCTCACTCTGTGAGAGTCCCTCAAGCCATCCAGGGTGTAAGTTACTTTCCAGGAAAAAGTCCTCACTGCCTTTACACACTCACAGCACAACTACAGTGCTGGCACGCAGCAGCACCGTGAGCACCAAAAGGGACCAGGTCTCCCGGCATCAGCACCGTTTCATGGAAACTGTCACTCTGCACAACGATGTGCATGAAGTGTCCCAGCCAGTCTTCTGTCATCTGCATTCCCTTCTAGAGCCGTCATCTACACGTCATATATTCAAACTGGCCAAGACTGAGTTTGGGGACCGGTTGGGTAACAGTGGGGACTGTCCTGAAAGAGGGGTGTCCTGTGCTGGTCCAGCCTACCTGTCTGTTGGGTGAGGTGGGGAAACATGTGTTCATGCTGTCCCACATTCTCCAGACATGGACCAGTGGGACAGTGAGGATGACGTGCCCTTACGAGGGAGGCACCCACTGCGCACAGCTGGCAGAAGGGGGGCACAGCGGTGCCAGCCACGTGGCTGTGGGGTGGCCTGCGTGAAGGAAGCAGGTAAACATCCAGGGAGCACCTGCCCTTGGCCAGTTTAGTCAGGACCGCCGCTGCCAGCGCCCCACAGCCACCCCTGTCCTGAAGAATTACACGCAGCGCTGTCCCTGGAGTTTCTGTGCGTGGGGCTGGACAGTCCCAAGGAAGTGAGCACCTCCAAGCCCCTCTGACCAGACACAGGCCCCTGGAGCCCCTGGCACAGGCTCCCAGAGAGCAGTGGGTGGGGCTGCTGGGGACCAGTGCAGGCAGAGCTCGGTGGCGACGCGGGATGACTACTGAAGACGGGGGAATGGCACCACCGGTGCTACTTCACTGTGCGTCTCCCAGTCCTCTCTGATGGGGCGCCGCAGGGGGATGCCGCACCCACCAGCAGAGGCGGGGTGTGAGCTCGTTCTCATTGTCCTGGCCTTGCCCCAGTGCCACTCTGGCCACTCAGGGTTCCAACCCGACCTGCGTAGTGCTTTCTCTCAGCAGTTCTATACATACTCTCCTGAGAGTGCATCTATCAAAATTTCCACACCATTTTGAAAGTTCTTAGACAAAAAACTTCAAACGTGTAAACAGCATTCATTATTTTGTAAACTCCCTATTAAAGTACAACACCGAAAAGAGACAAGCCATACGTGTAGAGCTCACGATTTTCACACGCGACCACTCTCCGGTAACCAGGTCCTAGACACGGAGGCGGACCACCCTCAACGGCACTTAGTTTTCCAGCTAGTTTCCTAAGAGGGTTCCCCCCCGAGAATCGGATGATAAAGCCCCTGCTCCCAGGTGGGGCCTCTGGGGAGACTGAGGTGTGGACACAGGAGGGGACCGAGGGGGCCTGCGCTGGGCTGTCAGTGCCTAGACAAAATATGCCCGATGTGAACACGCATGGCTTCTCAGAAGTATATATATGGTCACTGGTCTTACTGCTTTTGAACCTCTGCTTGCTTGAAAAAGAACTCCACCACCTAAATACTCACTAGCAAAAACCCTCTCCAAGTGCCTTGCAGGACTGGAAAGAAGCGCACGCTGGAAGGCATCACCACGGAAATCAAGCCTCTGCGCTTCCAGAGCGAGAGCCTACCATCCGCCTGCTATCCACAGCACTCGGCCCTTCATGCCCACGCACACACCGTGTTATCCCGGACACTGTTTACGCCGCAAAGCAAACACACAGAACTGGACACCAGAGGCCTAAGCAGCAAGCTCTGGTTAAAACAACCCTGCTCTCACAGCAGACCACAGGGCACTGCGATTCCATCTCCACTGTCCAGCCAATGTTTCTGAAAACTGCGCAATTAGCCAGCCCGGCTTTCCAAAGAGGAAATGGGAACTTGCCCACATTCTGCACAAATGCTCACGCGCTGTGCTGGAACCTCCACCTTCCTCTCTCTCTCAACATTTCAGAGCTCAAGTTTCAGCAAATCCATTCGCCAGAACTATGAAAGGGTAATGCCTTAGCTTTTCGAGAGGGATGCAGTTTGCCTTGCAGTACTGTCCCCTCGGGGTTGACAGTGAGGTCCTAGGTTCACCCACAGGGGTCTCAGCCCCACCCCCACACAGTGGTCCTGGCACTCGGGCGGAGAGGATGCTGTGAGGCCTGGAGCGGAGCTGAGGGTACAGAGGGAGAGGGCACATCACAGGTGGCCCATCAGCAGCGCAGCGGGGGCAGAACCCACACCTTCCTCCACAGCTGGGGTCCCCACTGTGAGGGACACGCTGCGTGTGGCCGGCCCATGATGGAAGGCGCAGGGAGTTGTCCATGAGCCGCACTCCATCTCACCTGCAGAGGGTGTAGGACAGGTCACTCACCCCCGAAGACCTGAAACGTGACATCACTGCTGGAGGAGAGCGGCACTTACTAGGAATGTGAAGTGAGTGGGAAACAGCTTTGAGTTGGACCCAGGTAGAGAGCGAGGGCTCAGACTCAGTGGGGGGAGGGAGAGACCCTGAGACTGGAGGTGGGAAGCGGGGGTCCTCCCCAGCGTCTGATCGCTGCATGCCCCCTTGTTCTCGGGGTGCCTGGCAGGGGACAAGGAGTGGGCGGCCCGGCAGCTGTGCCTGGTGAGCTTGCTCTACCGTGGAGGCTGTGCTCAGACTGCTGGGAGCAGAGAGAGGACTGGGGACGGGCGGCTGGACCGAGCCTGCTCTCCACCCGGTGCTCCTACCAAAAATTCTGCGGAAACTCAAACACACCGTACGCCACAGCACCCGGGTAAGTGTGGGCACGTGGACAAGGAGCACGGACTCCCCACCCCCACTCCCACTGCAGGCTGGGCGTGGGGGGTGGAAATCGGCTACAAATGTCACAAAGGTGACCAAAGACGTGGCACAGCCTCATACCACGGCTTCACATGGAAAGGAGATGAGGGAGCAAAAAAGCCAAGGACAGACTTTTTGAAAAAAGGCTTTGACAGGTCTCACATCTGACCCACCATGTCCTGAACGTGCTCACAGAGGCCATGTGTGATACAATCAACACACCTCTGGTCTCATACTATTCAAACCCTCTTATTATGACGTAAATAAGTTGTTTTAACCAACTTCTCCATGACAAAAACAAGTGTTTAAAAGTAACCCTGCTTTGACATAATGAAGTACTGTGTGCCAGGATGTCACCTCACCTCACCCACTGTCAGTGATAAACCCCCAGCAGCTCAGCAAGAGGTCCACTGGGGACTCACCGATCAGACCACGTGGAGAAGCAACCACGGAAGGCGGCCCCAGGACTGCAAACACCGGGAGTGGGCGAGGCCTCTTCCGGAGTCTCAGCTGGCCAAGGCATGCTGGGGGAGCTAAGCAGCCCTTGGACAGTCTTGAGATATCCGACCTTTCTGTGGCCAAGGCACTCTCTGTCAGAAGGAGTGCTGACCTGTGTGATGCCCTGGGGTGACAGCTCTGCCAGACGCCAGCCCTGCCAGCCTGCACCAGCGCCTCTGTTCCCTAGCTATGTGCCCTAGCAACAGGGACAGAGTCCGCCTCAGTGTAACTCAGCCGCCTCTCCCCAAAACAGAACAGGAAGGATAATGAGGAAGCCAGGGAACATCAAGGGCAAAGCCTGGTGGGTCTAGCTCCCAGCTGGCACTGAGGATTTCGGCTCAGGCAAAAAAGACATGGGCTCAGTGCTATGCTATGGTCTCTCTGGGTTTGAGAATGTCGGTGCCAGAAAGCACAGTGACCAGGGCCATGGGGACTACTGACATATGTGGACGGGAGGACGAACGGATGCATGAATGGGTGGACAGATGGATAAGGATGGATGGATGGTTGATGGATGGTGGGTGGATGGAAAGATGGGTGGATGGGTGGATGGATGGTGGGTGGGTAGATGGATGGATAGATGGATGGTGGGTTGATGGATGGATGGTGGATGGTGGGTGGATGGGTGTTGGATAGTGGGTGGATGGATGGATGGATGGATGGTGGGTGGATGGATGGTGGATGGATGGTGGATGGATAGATGGATGGTGGATGAATGGATGGTGGATGGTGGATGGATGGTGGATGGTGGATGGATGGATGGATGGTGGATGGGTGGATGGTGGATGGTGGATGGATGGTAGATGGATGGTGGAGGGTGGATGGATGGATGGTGGATGGTGGATGGATGGATGGTGGATGGTGGATGGATAGATGGATGATGGATGGATGGATGGTGGATGGATGGTGGATGGGTGGTGGATGGTGGATGGATGGATGGATGGGTGGTGGATGGACGGTGGATGGATGATGGATGGTGGATGGATGGATAGTGGATGGTGGATGGATGGTGGATGGGTGGATGGTGGATGGTGGATGGATGGATAGATGGATGGATGGATGGTGGATGGATGGTGGATGGATGGATGGATGGTGGATGGGTG